>CM051259.1:68442024-68444524 GCA_027921565.1 Artemia sinica
TTAAGCAGGGTTGTGTTGTATCCCCCTTAATATGGACTATTTTGATGGACTTTGTCTTAAGGAGCACAGGAAAAGCAATGGGAGACCACGGAATCCAATTGGGAGGAAAAAGTCCCCTGGACTTAGATTATGCTGATGATTTAAGCATCCTAGATGAAAGTGTGAGCAAAATGTATGAAGTTTTAGAGGTATGGCGAGTTCAGAGTGCAAGAATAGGTTTGACAAATTAATGTTTAAAAAGACGAAGTCACTAAGGCTAGGAAGAAGTGAAGATGAAAAGGGGACTTTGGGTAATGAAAAGATTGATCAGGTGGGCAGCTTCACCTACCTTGGTAGTATTATTAGTAAAGACGGTTGGAGCAGTGAAGATATTAAAAGTAGAATAGCCAAGGCTCAGGGTGTTTTTTCACAGTTAAAAAAAGTTTGGAAGAATAGGAAGATAAGTCTGCAAACCAAGATTAGAATATTAGAAGCTACAGTGATGACAGTGGTCAAATATGGCTCTGAAGTATGGACGCTCCGAAAAGCGGACGAAGATTTGCTAGATGTTTTCCAGAGAAATTGCGTAAGTATTGTTCTGGGTACCTGGCTGACTCACCGTATTTAAACAATAGGCTATACGAAAAATGTGGTTCAATACCGCTCTCTAGGGCTATAATGAAAGAAAGGTTGAGGTGGCTAGGGTACGTTGTGTGAATGAAGGCTAGGGTACGCTGTGTGCTGAAGATTGTACTTTTCGGCCAACCGTCTAGAGCTAAACAGAAAGCAGTTTGTCCTCGTCTGGGGTGGGAGGATGTCATAAAGAAAGATTTAAAGGAAATGCGAATTTCGTAGATGGGTGTAAAAACGGAAGCTTTGAATAGATTGGGGTGGAGGAGGAGCGTGCGTAGCAGTGTTGGCCTCATGCGGCATGGTGCTGTGGTGAGTTGTTAGCAGTAGTAGTAAAAAAAAAATGACCTACAGCAGTCTAACACCACATACAGATTACCAGTTTTCTACGGATTTTGATTTAAAGGTAGAGTACACTTGGCTGAAAATGAATTAAGTTTCTGAAAAGATTATTGAGTTTAATTTATATATATATATATATATATATATATATATATATATATATATATATATATATATATATATATATATATATATATATATAATATATATATATTATATATATATATATATATATATATATATATTATATATATATATATATATATATATATATATATAATATATATATATATATATATATATATATATATATATATATATATATCGAGTTGGTGTGCTTATAGATAAATGTTTAGAAGTAAAAAAAAAAACCTTCAAATGATTGAGTTACCTGGTTTGCAGATTAGGCACTTATCGTTTTGTAGCTCGTTTTGTTAGTGATCTCTTCGTTTTGTTTTAATTTTTTGTTGCGTATTTGGCCCCTGGGCTTTTGAAATACACTGATCTATTTATATCTATTGCTAATAAAGATGATAATAACCCTCAGTATCGTTTATTTGTCTTTCTGCATGTAATTTCATACCCCAATTCCTAAGAAGGGGGAGACAGCTGTTCTTTCCAACTTATTACCGTTTCAACTAAATTATGCAAGCTGTTTGAAATGACTGTTATTTATAGAGTAAGTGCTATCCTCCACCTAATCAGATTTGTCTCCAAAGAAAATTTAAATGTCCTCTCTTCTCTGATGATTTGGCACTCTCTTCTGTTGCTTCTGGCACAATGATTCTCTTCTCTCTTCTGGCACAATGATTCGGCACTCCCTTATGTTGCCTCTGGCACAACAATTCTATTCTCTCTTCTGGCACAATGATTTGGCACTCTCTTCTGTTGCCTCTGGCACAATGGTTCTCTTCTCTCTTCTGGCACAATGATTCGGCACTCACTTCTGTTGCCTCTGGCAAAATAATTCTCTTCTTTCTTCTGGCACAATGATCTGGCACCCTCTTCTGTTGCCTCTGGCAACGCTTCTTCTTGGTGCTAAAAGCGGTGTAAATCGTTGCATCGTGACGATTTTTCAGTGACTCTTACTGAAAATCCAGCTGAAGATTCTTCTTCCAGAATCCAAAGTGCCAGTAGCTCAAATTAGAAGGTTCCCTGTACGAAAAAGAACCTGCCAACGCCAGTTCCCTAACGCCTGTAACTATGGTGCTGAATTGCGGGAATGTTACACGCCTTCTTGCGTTTCGAACGATATCAATGCCTCTCTTGTTTCATATTAAATAAAAAAAAAACAAGTTTTTTTAACTGAAAGTAAGGAGCGACACTAAAACTTAAAACGAACAGAAATTATTCCGTATATGAAAGGGGCTATCCCCTCCTCAACGCCTTGCTCTTTACACTAAAGTTTGACTCTCTCTCACAACTCCATTTTTTAACTCACCGTACATGAATAATTAAAAAAATAATACATACTAATTTTACTTTATTGATGATGACTTTCTCGAAATTTTGATCTCACATAACTTACGAATTAACTTACGTAACTAAC
>CM051259.1:68449524-68457024 GCA_027921565.1 Artemia sinica
CTTCAAAAAAGGCTCATTCGATTGCAAATTCAAAGGGCTAGTGCCCAGTTTTAATAGTCGAAAGTGATTGGAGGGCAACTAGCCCCACCCCCCACGCCCATCATTCCCCTGAACACATCCAATCAAAATTTTAAGATAGCCATTTTGTTCAACGTTGTTGATTTTCAGATAGAAAATATTTTTTGAGAAGGACACTCCCCCACAACCCTCGGGGCAAGAGTTTTAAGTTATGCCCTGGGGGCATATACGGTTTTTATAGAAGGCGTTATCATAGAAACTTCAAAAAAGGCTCATTCGATTGGAAATTCAAAGGGCTAGTGCCCTTTTTAATAGTCGAAAGCTATTGGAGGGCAAATAGCCCCCCCCCCCTCCTTCACGCCCATCATTCCCCCAAACACATCCAATCAAAATTTTAAGATAGCCATTTTGTTCAACGTAGTTGATTTCCAGATAGAAAATATTTTTTGAGGAGGACACTCCCCTACAACCCTCGGGGCAAGGTTTTTAAGTTATGCCCGGGGGGCATATAAGGTTTTTATAGAAGGCATTGTCGTAGAAACTTCAAGAAAGGCTCATTCGATTGGAAATTCAAAGGGCTAGTGCCCTTTTTAATAGTCGAAAGTGATTGGAGGGCAACTAGCCCCCCCCACGTCCATCATTCCCCCAAACGCATCCAATCAAAATTTTGAGATAGCCATTTTGTTCAGCGTAGTTGTTTTCCAGATAGAAAATATGTTTTTGAGGAGAACACTCCCCCACAACCCTCGGGGAAAGGGTTTTAAGTTATCCCCTGGGGGCATATAAGGTTTTTATAGAGGGTGTTGTCATACAAACTTCAAAAAAGGCTCATTTGATTAAAATTCAAATAGTTGAAAGCGATTGGACGGTAACTATCCCCCCTCTTACGCCCATCATTCCTCCAAGTACATCCAATCAAAATTTTGAGATAGCCATTTTGTTCAGCGTAGGTGATTTCCAGATAGAAATATGTAAAGAACGATGTGGGCACAATGTGTTGTTTTTTGGGTTTATTTCTCCATACCCGGGCACTTCGTATCGAAGGAGTCGTCGTAGAAACATCGAAAAGGGCTCACTCGATTGGAAATAGGAGTGACTAGTGGCCTTTTTGATAGTCGAAAGTGATTGGAGGGTAACTAGCCCCCCCCCACGCCCATCATTCCCCCAAACACATCCAATCAAAATTTTGAGATAGTAATTTTGTCCAGCTTAGTTGATTTCTAGATAGAAAATATGTTTTTGAGGAGGACACTCCCCCACAACCCTCAGGGCAAGGGTTTTAAGTTATGCCCTGGGGGCATATAAGGTTTTTTTATAAAAGGCGTTGTCGTAAAAACTTCAAAACAGGCTCATTCGATTGGAAATTCAGAGGGCTAGTGCCCTTTTTAATAGTCGAAAGTGATTGGAGGGCAACTAGCCCCCCCCCACGCCCATCATTCCCCCAAACACATCCAATCAAAATTTTGAGATAGCCATTTTGTTCAGCGTAGTTGATTTCCAGATAGAAAATATCTTTTTGAGGAGGACACTCCCCCACAACCCTCAGGGCAAGGGTTTTAAGTTATGCCCTGGGGGCATATAAGGTTTTTATAGAAGGCGTTATCATAGAAACATCAAAAAAGGCTCATTCGATTGGAAATTCAAAGGGCTAGTTGCCTTACTGATAGTCGAAAGTGATTGGAAGGCAACTAGTCCCACCCCCACGCCCATCACTCCCCGGAACACATCCAATCAAAATTTTGAGATATCCACTTTGTTCAGCGTAGTTGA
This sequence comes from Artemia sinica, assembly GCA_027921565.1. Lineage (NCBI taxonomy): Eukaryota > Metazoa > Arthropoda > Branchiopoda > Anostraca > Artemiidae > Artemia > Artemia sinica. The sequence continues at coordinate 68,451,313 of CM051259.1, forward strand.
TTTCCAGATAGAAAATATGTTTTTGAGAAGGACACTCCCCCACAGCCCTCAGGGCAAGGGTTTTAAGTTATGCCCTGGGGGCCAATAAGGTTTTTATAGAAGGCGTTGTCGTAGAAACTTCAAAACAGGCTCATTCGATTGGAAATTCAAAGGGCTAGTTCCATTCTTCATAGTCGAAAGTGACTGGAGGGGAACTAGCCCCTCCCCCACGCCCATCATTCTCCCGAACACATCCAATTAAAATCTTGAGATAGCCATTTTGTTCAGCGTAGTTGATTTCCAGATAGAAAATACGTTTTTAAGGAGGACACTCCCCAACAACCCTCAGGGCAAGGGTTTTTAGTTATATCCTGGGGTATATAAGGTTTTTATAGAAGGTGTTGTCATAGAAACTTCAAAAGGGTCTCATTTGATTGGATATTCAAAGGGCTAGTGCCTTTTTTAATAGTTGAATGTGCTTGGAGGGCAACTAGCCCCCCCCCCCTACGTCCATCATTCACCCAAACACATCCAATCAAAATTTTGAGATAGCCATTTTGTTCAGCGTAGTTGATTTCCAAATAGAAAATATGTTTTTGAGGAGGAAACTCCCCCACAGCCCTCAGGGCAAGGGTTTTAAGTTATGTCCAGGGGGCATATAATGTTTTATAGGAGGCATTGTCGTAGAAGCTTCAAAAAAGCTCATTCGATTGGAAATTCAACGGGCTAGTGCGCTTTTTAATAGTCGAAAGTGATTGGAGGGCAACTAGCCCCCCCCCCACGTCCATCATTCCCCCAAACACATCCAATCAAAATTTTGAGATAGCCATTTTGTTCAGCGTAGTTGACTTAAAGATAGAAAATATGTTTCTTAGGAGGACACTCCGCCACAGCCCTCAGGGCAAGGGTTTTAAGTTATGCCCTGGGGGCATATAAGGTTTTTATAGAAGACGTTGTCGTAGAAACTTCAAAAAGGGCTCATTCGATTTGAAATTCAAAGGGCTAGTGCCCTTTTTAATAGTCGAAAGTGATTGGTAATATTTTTTGTTGTTGTTATTGTTTAGACCAGGGCACTTCGTATCGAAGGAGTTGTCGTGGGGACTTCGAAAGGGGCTCATTCGATTGAAAATAGAAAGGGCTGATGCCCTTTTTAATAGTCGAAATTGATTGGAGGGCTACTAATCCCCCTTCCACTCCCACCCTCCCATTTTCCCATTATGTTTAAAAACTAAATGTTGCCTCAAGATTAAATCAAAATGCACTGTGATAATGCTAATTCCCAATAAAGCATCTCAGCAGAATCCCAAGAATGACTGAGGGTATTATGTTCAAACTTTCGAGGCTACTTCTGCTCTTAAAATTTAACCAATCAAACTAGTGTAAGTGTATCAAAGCTGTCAAAGAAAGTAAACAGATTTTTTTGCGAATGGTATCAAGTTTTCTATTTCAGGTTAATTAGAGGAGGTACGAAACTAAGTTAATCAGTACTATTTGTGTCCAGATTTTTAAAATGGTGTATGTTGTTAAAAATTACTGAAAATTTTTATCCAGCATACAAATAGCAGGCCAAACTATAAAGTCTTAAAAAACGAAAAGATTTAAAGTGTTATTTTCTTTTTCCCTGAAAAGACTATGTCAATATAAAACGAACAGAAATTAATTAAAAAAAACTTTTTCCACAAAATAAGTTTTTCAAAGAAAAGTAAAGAACTCCATTAAACAAAAAATGAGCAAAAATCAAATAAAATAATCAACAAAGCTCGAAACTACCACAAATCAGCATCGATAAATAAATGAAACCCAAAACGAACAGAAACTAAAATAAATAATCGAGTCAAACTCTAAACAAGCAGAAATTAACATAAGCTGGGCGCAAACCCCCTATGGCTTCCCAAGGCCAGAAAAAAATTTGCACTTTACTGAAAAAAATACAAATGAATGTGCATTGTCAGTTTAATATACATATACTGATATTTAGTAATCAAAATGTTAAAATTATTTGATTTATTAAAGTTATAAAAGTAAAAACATTTTTTTTTCAGTAAAGCGCAAATTTTGTTATGGCCTTGGGAGTAGAGATGCCTCATGAGCTCCTACTGGCACACCATATATGGGCATAGCCTCCCTAGGGAGAATGATGGCGTAATCGGTCAATGACCTCTTTCTCCAGGTGTGTTTTTGGCACGCTCTCAACGAATGCCAAGGTCAATGTTGTTATTGTTTCCGAGGCAAAATGCCAAGGTCAATGTTATTGTTGTTTTGAACAAAGTCATTAGAGAGAACACGTGGTTAATGGGGTCAATGTTGTTGTCGTTCGAAGCAAAGTTAATGACACTTCCTTCCTGTTCGAGGCAGATGTTATGATCCAGAAATAGTATTTGTTATTGTTATTCGAGCCAGATGTTATGAGTTCCCGGGAAACAGTTAATTAATGTCTGACAGATAACGTAAAGTTAATTAATGTCTTTGGATTTCGAACAGAAATGTTTCCGAGAAAACAGTTAGATCACACATGATGTCATGATTGTTTGAATTGTCTCCGGCGCGAAGTTTATTAATGTCTGGAGTTCTTCCAGAAGAATCGTTTCCGAGCAAATGTTTTGATCTTAGCGCGCGAAAAGGTTTCTTATTAATTTGAAATGCATTAGCGCAGAGATGCCAAACAAAAGGAACACGCTGATGAATTACGTTTAGGGATTATTTGGGCGAAACTGTTTTAGACAGGTTATGGAATTGTTTCGGCGAAACATTTAGAGACATTTTAAAAGATGATTTATGAAGAACTTGCGGTTGAGGTTTTGAGTGTGGTCGTTATAATACACAAGATCCATTTGAACAGTGTTGTGAGGTCCTCTACCCCAACCCCAAAGGGCTCCAATCCCTCTACCTCAACCCCGAAGGAAGCCCCCGGTACTCAAAGGTTCTCTGGGCTTCCAAAGGCCCCCGGCACCCCCAAAGGCCATCATCCTGTCCCCAAATGCCCCCCAGGCTCCCAACTGGCCCACCGGACCCCAAAGGCCCTCCCCAGACCCCAAAAAGCCCTACCCGAGCCCCTAAAGGCCATACCCGGTCCCCAAAGGTCCACCAGACCCCCAAAGGCCCTCCACCAGTCCCCAAAGGCCCTCTCTCGGTCCCAAAAGGTCCCCCAGGCACCCAAGGACCCCCAGACCCCAAAAAGGCCATACCCGAGCCCCCAAAGGCTCTCCTTCGGTCCCCAAAGGTCCACCGGGCTCCCAAAGGACCAATCGGCCCTCAAGTGCCGCCCAGACCCCTAAACACCCTCCCCAGGCTCCCAAAGGCCCTCCCCAGACCCCAAAAGCCCTACCCGAGCCCCCAAAGGCCCTCCCCTGGTCCCCAAAGGTCCCCCCGGGCTCCCAAGGGGCCAGTCGGCCCTCAAGTGCCGCCCAGACCCCTAAACACCCTCCCCAGGCTTCCAAAGGCCCTCCTTCGGTCCCCAAAGGCCCTCCCCAGACCCCAAAAGCCCTACCCGAGCCCCCAAAGGCCCTCCCCTGGTCCCCAAAGGTCCCCCCGGGCTCCCAAGGGGCCAGTCGGCCCTCAAGTGCCGCCCAGACCCCTAAACACCCTCCCCAGGCTTCCAAAGGCCCTCCTTCGGTCCCCAAAGGCCCTCACCGGGCTCCCAGGGCTCCCAAAGGACCAATCGGCACTCAAGGCCCCCCCCCCCAGACCCCAAAGGCCCTTCCCGGGCCCCCAAAGGCCCTCCACCGGTCCTCAAAGGTCCCCCGGGCTCCCAAAGGACCAGCCGGCCCCCAAGGGTCCCCCGGACCCCCAAAGGTCCTCCCCCGGTCCCCAAAGGTCCACTGGACTCCCAAAGGCCCTCCCCCGGTCCACCAAAGGTCCCCCGGGCTCCCAAAAGACCACTCAATCCTCAAGGGCCCCCGGATCCCCAAACGCCCTCCCTGGGCCACAAAGGTCCTCCCCCGGTCCCCATACATGCACACAAAAACTTACACACACACGCCAAAACTTACACACACACAAAAAACTCACACACACACACACACACACACACAAACTTACATATGCACACGAAAACATACATACACACAAAAACTTACACCCACACGCAAAAACTTACATGCACACAAAAACTTACATGCACACAAAAAACTTACACACACACAAAAAACTTACACACACACACACACACACACACACACAAAAACTTACACACACACACACACAAAAACTTACACACACGCACAAAAACTTACACACACACACAAAAACTTACACACACACACGAAAACTTACACACACACACAAAAACTTACACACACATGCCAAAACTTACACACACACACACAAAAACTCACACCCGCACACACACACGCCAAAACTTACACACACAAAAACTTACACCCACACGCAAAAACTTACATGCACACAAAAAACTTACATGCACACAAAAACTTACACACACACAAAAACTTACACACACACACACAAAAACTTACACACACAAAAACTTACACACACACACACAAACACACACAAACTTACACACACACAAAAAAAACTTACACCCACACACAAAGGCTTAGACACACAAAAACTTACACGCACACACAAAAACTTACACCCACACGCAAAAACTTACATGCACACAAAAAAACTTACATGCACACAAAAACTTACACACACGCACAAAAACTTACACACACACAACAAACTTACACCCACAAAAAGCTTACACACACAAAAACTTACACACACACACAAAAACTTACACCCACATGCAAAAACTTACATGCACACAAAAAACTTACATGCACACAAAAACTTACACACACACACACAAAAACTTACACACACGCACAAAAACTTACACTCACACACACAAAAACTTAAACACACACACGAAAACTTACACACACATAAAAACTTACACACACACTCACAAAAAAACTTACACACACACACAAAACTTACACCCACACGCAAAAACTTACATGGACACAAAAACTTACATGCACACAAAAACTTACACACACACAAAAACTTACCCACGCACACACAAAAAATTACACACACGCACAAAAACTTACACACTCAGACACAAACACACACAAAAACTTACGCACACACGCGAAAACTTACACACACACACGAAAACTTACACACACACGGCAAAACTTACACACACACAAAAACTCACACACACACACACACACACACACTCAAACTTACACATGCACACGAAAACTTACATACACACAAAAACTTACACCCACACGCAAAAACTTACATGCACACAAAAACTTACATGCACACAAAAACTTACACACACACAAAAACTTACACACACAAACACCACACACACAAAAAAACTTACACACACACACACAAAAACTTACACACACGCACAAAAACTTACACACACACACAAAAACTTACACACACACACGAAAACTTACACACACACACAAAAACTTACACACACATGCCAAAACTTACACACACACAAAAACTCACACCCGCCACACACACACGCCAAAACTTACACACACACACAAACTTACACCCGCACGCAAAAACTTACATGCACACAAAAACTTACATGCACACAAAAACTTACGCACACACAAAAACTTACACACACAAAAACTTACACACACAAAAACTTACACACACACACACACACACACAAACACACACAAACTTACACACACACACAAAAACTTACACCCACACACAAAGGCTTAGACACACAAA
>CM051259.1:68459524-68637024 GCA_027921565.1 Artemia sinica
TTGGAATATTTCAGTAGTGACTTGTTGTGCTTTACCTTCTCACAGTTACATTCTCTTGATTTTTTCAAAGTTCATTTTGAATTTCTATCATGAAATGCAAGAGTTGGAAAATTGGGGTCTTAGTCCACCAGCCCGAATGGTGGAATTCCACTAGCTCAGTATTGGGGTCCCTCTCCACCAGCCTGAACGGTGGAAATTCACTAGCTCAGAATTGGGGTCCTATTCCAACCAGCCTGAATGGTGGAAATCCACTAGCTTGATATTGGGTCTCAGTCCACCAGCCTGAATGGTGGAAATTCACTAGCTCAGAATTAGGGTCTTAGTCCACCAGCCTGAATGGTGAAAATCCACTAGCTCAATATTGGGGTCTCAGTCTACCAGTCTGAATGGTGGAAATTCACTGTTTAAGTTAGGTTAGATTAACTTATCATGAGCGCTCATGATAAGTTAACCTAACCTTTTCCGGCGAGTATGGTTTAGGTTAGGCTAGATTAAGTTAGGTTAGGTTAGCCCATGTACGCTTCACTTAGGTTAGCTTAGGTTAGGTGAGAGACAGGCAAAAAGTTAGGTGTATGATTAGGTTAGGTTAGGTTAGATTAAATTAGGTTAGGTTAAGTTAGGTTAGACTAGGTAGCCTACGTACGCGCGCGTACGTAGGCTAACCTAGTCTAACCTAACTTAACCTAACCTAATTTTAATCTAACCTAACCTAATCATACACCTAACTTTTTGCCTGTCTCTCACCTAACCTAAGCTAACCTAAGTGAAGCGTACATGGGCTAACCTAACCTAACTTAACCTAACCTAACTTAATCTAGCCTAACCTAACCATACTCGCCGGAAAAGGTTAGGTTAACTTATCATGAGCGCTCATGATAAGTTAACCTAACCTAACTTAAACAGTGAATTTCCACCATTCAGACTGGTAGACTGAGACCCCAATATTGAGCTAGTGGATTTCACCATTCAGGCTGGTGGACTAAGACCCTAATTCTGAGCTAGTGAATTTCCACCATTCAGGCTGGTGGACTGAGACCCCAATATCAAGCTAGTGGATTTCCACCATTCAGGCTGGTTGGAATAGGACCCCAATTCTGAGCTAGTGAATTTCCACCGTTCAGGCTGGTGGAGAGGGACCCCAATACTGAGCTAGTGGAATTCCACCATTCGGGCTGGTGGACTAAGACCCCCAATTTTCCAACTCTTGCATTTCATGATAGAAATTCAAAATGAACTTTGAAAAATCAAGAGAATGTAACTGTGAGAAGGTAAAGCACAACAAGTCACTACTGAAATATTCCAACTCTTACATTTCACGACAGAAATTCAAAATGAAATTTGAAAAATTAAGACAATGTAACTGTGATATGGTAAGTGTGTAAGTTTTTGTGTGTGTGTAAGTAAGTTTTGCCGTGTGTGTGTGTAAGTTTCGTGTGTGTGCGTAAGTTTTCGTGTGTGTGTGTGTGTAAGTTTTTGTGTGTGTGTGTGTGTAAGCTTTTGTGCGTGTGTGCAAGTTTTTGTGTGTGTGTAAAATTTTTGTGTGCATGTAAGTTTTTGTGTGCATGTAAGTTTTTGCGTGTGGGTGTAAGTTTTGTGTGTGTGTGTGTAAGTTTTTGTGTGTCTAAGCTTTGTTGTGTGTTTTGACGTGTGTGTGTGTAAGTTTTGTGTGTGTGTAAGTTTTTCGTGTGCATGTGGTAGTGTTTTTTTGTGTGTGTGTTTGTGTGTAAGTTTTTTGTGTGTGTAAGTTTTTGTGTGTGTGTGTAAGTTTTTGTGCGTGTGTGTAAGTTTTTGTGTGTGTGTGTAAGTTTTTGTGTGTTGTAAGTTTTTGTGTGCATGTAAGTTTTTGCGTGTGTGTAAGTTTTTTGTGTGTGTATGTAAGTTTTTGTGTGTCTAAGCTTTTGTGTGTGGTGTGTAAGTTTTTGTGTGTGTTTGTGTAAGTTTGTGTGTGTGTGTGTGTGTGTGTAAGTTTTTTTGTGTGTGTGTGTGTGTGTAGTTTGTTGTTAAGTTGTGATTGCGTGTGTGTGTGTAGTTTTTGTGTGTGTGTAAGTTTTTGTGTGTGTGTAAGTTTTTGTGTGTGGGTTTGTAAGTTTTTGTGTGTGTGTGTAAGTTTTGTGTGTGTGTAAGTTTTTGTGTGTGTGTGTAAGTTTTTGTTGTGTGTGTGTGTGTGTAAGTGTGTGTGTGTGTGTGTGGTGTGCATGTAAGTTTTTGTGTGTGTGTAAGTTTTTGTGTGTGTAAGTTTTTGTTGTGTGTGTGTGTGTGTGTGTAAGTTTTGTGTGTGTAAGTTTTTTGTGTGTGTAAGTTTTCGTGTGTGTATGTAAGTTTTGTGTGTGCATGTGTGTGTGTGTAAGTTTTTTGTGTGTGTGTAAGTGTGTGTGTGTGTAAGTTTTTGTGTGTGTGTGTGTGGATGTGTAAGTTTGTGTGTGTGTGTGTGTGTGTCATGTGTAAGTTTTTGTGTGCATGTGTAAGTTTTTGTGTGTTGTGTAAGTTTTCGTAAGTTTTGTCGTGTGTGTGTGTGTGTAAGTTTTTGTGTTGTGTGTGTGTGTGTAAGTTTTTGTGTGTGTGTAAGTTTTTGTGTGCATGTGTGAGTTTTCGTTGTGTGCATGTGTAAGTTTTCGTGTGTGTGTAAGTTTTTGTGTGTGTGTGTTGTGTGTGTGTAAGTTTTGTGGTGTGTTTGTGTGTGTGTAAGTTTTCGTGTGTGTGTGTGTAAGTTTTTGTTGTGTGTGTGTGTGAGTGTGTGTGTGTGTGTGTAAACCCCAAGTTTGTGTGGTGCATGTAAGTTTTTGTTGTGCATGTAAGTTTTCGTGTGCATGTGTAAGTTTTTGTGTGTGTGTGTGTAAGTTTTTTGTGTGTGTGTGTGTGTGTGTAAGTTTTTGGCAGTGTGTGTGTGTGTGTGTTTTTGTGTGTGTGTGTGTGTGTGTGTGTAAGTGTGTGTGTGTTTTTCGTGTGCATGTAAGTTTTCGTGTGTGTGTAAGTTTTTTGTGTAGTGTGTTGTGTGTGTAAGATTTTGTGTGTGTGTAAGTTTTTGTGTGTGTGTGTAAGTTTTGTCGTGTGTGTGTGTAAGTTTTCGTGTGTGTGTGTAAGTTTTCATGTGTGTGTGTAAGTTTTTGTGTGTGCGTGTTAAGTTTTTGTGCGTGTGTGTGTAAGTTTTTTGTGTGCATGTAAGTTTTTTGTGTGTATGTGTGCATGTAAGTTTTTTGCGTGTGCATGTGTAAGTTTTTTTTTTTGTGTGTGTGTGTGTGTGTGTGTGTGTGTGTGTGTGTGTGTGTGTGTGTGTGTGTGGGTGTGTGTGTGTGTGTGTGTGTGTGTGTGTGTGTGTGTGTGTGTGGGTGTGTGTGTGTGTGTGTGTGTGTGTGTGTGTGCATAAGTTTTCGTGTGTCTGTGTGTGTAAGTTTTGCGTGTGTGTAAGTTTTTGTGTGCGTGTGTGTAAGTTTTTTAGTGTGTGTGTAAGTTCTTGTGTGCATGTAAGTTTTTGTGTGCATGTAAGTTTTTGCGTGTGGGTGTAAGTTTTTGTGTATGTGTGTGTAAGTTTTTTGTGTGTGTGTGTGTGTGTGTAAGTTTTTGTGTGTCTAAGCTTTTGTGTGTGTGTAAGTTTTGGCGTGTGTGTGTGTAAGTTTTCGCGTGTGTGTGTGTGTGTAAGTTTTTGTGTGCATGTAAGTTTTCGTGTGCATGTGTAAGTTTTTTTTTGTGTGTGTGTGTGTGTAAGTTTTGTGTGTGTGTGTAAGTTTTTGTGTGTGTGTGTAAGTTTGTGTGTGTGTGTGTGTGTAAGTTTTTGTGCGTGTGTGTAAGTTTTTGTGTGCATGTAAGTTTTTGTGTGCATGTAAGTTTTTGCGTGTGGGTGTAAGTTTTTGTGTGTGTGCGTGTAAGTTTTTTGTGTGTCTAAGCTTTTGTGTGTGGGTGTAAGTTTTTTGTGTGTGTGTGTAAGTTTGTGTGTGTTTGTGTGTCCGTGTGTAAGTTTTGTGTGTGTAAGTTTTTTTTGGGTGTGTGTGTGTAAGTTTGTGTGTGTGTATGTATGTGTAAGTTTTTGTGTGCATGTAAGTTTTGGCGTGTGTGTGTAAATTTGTGTGTGTGTGTGTGTAAATTTTTGTGTGTCTAAGCTTTTGTGTGTGTAAGTTTTGACGTGTGTGTGTGTAAGTTTTCGTGTGTGTGTGTGTGTGTAAGTTTTTTGTGTGCATGTAAGTTTTCGTGTGCATGTGTAAGTTTTTGTGTGTGTAAGTTTTTGTGTGTGTGTAAGTTTTTGTGTGTGTGTGTGTGTAAGTTTTTTGTGCGTGTGTGTAAGTTTTTGTGTGCATGTAAGTTTTTGTGTGCATGTAAGTTTTTGCGTGTGGGTGTAAGTTTTTGTGTGTGTGTGTAAGTTTTGTGTGTCTAAGCCTTTGTGTGTGGGTGTAAGTTTTTGTGTGTGTGTGTAAGTTTGTGTGTGTGTTTGTGTGTGTGTGTGTGTGTGTAAGTTTTTGTGTGTGTAAGTTTTTGTGTGTGTGTGTGTGTGTGTGTGTAAGTTTTTGTGTGTGCGTAAGTTTTTGTGTGCATGTAAGTTTTTGTGTGCATGTAAGTTTTTGCGTGTGGGTGTAAGTTTGTGTGTGTGTGTAAGTTTTGGCGTGTGTGTGTGCGGGTGTGAGTTTTTGTGTGTGTGTAAGTTTTGGCATGTGTGTGTAAGTTTTTTGTGTGTGTGTGTAAGTTTTCGTGTGTGTGTGTAAGTTTTTGTGTGTGTGTGTAAGTTTTTGTGCGTGTGTGTAAGTTTTTGTGTGTGTGTGTGTAAGTTTTTGTGTGTGTGTGTGTTTGTGTGTGTAAGTTTTTGTGTGTGTGTAAGTTTTTGTGTGCATGTAAGTTTTTGTGTGCATGTAAGTTTTTGCGTGTGGGTGTAAGTTTTTGTGTGTGTATGTAAGTTTTCGTGTGCATGTGTAAGTTTGAGTGTGTGTGTGTGTGTGTGTGTGTGAGTTTTTGTGTGTGTGTAAGTTTTGCCGTGTGTGTGTAAGTTTTCGTGTGTGTGTGTAAGTTTTCGCGTGTGTGCGTAAGTTTTTGTGTGTGTTTTGTGTGTGAGTGTGTAAGTTTTTGTGCGTGTGTGTAAGTTTTTGTGTGTGCGTGGGTAAGTTTTTGTGTGTGTGTAAGTTTTTGTGTGCATGTAAGTTTTTGTGTCCATGTAAGTTTTTTGCGTGTGGGTGTAAGTTTTGTGTGTGTGTGTAAGTTTTTTTTGTGAGTGTGTGTGTAAGTTTTTATGTGTGTGTAAGTTTTCGTGTGTTTGTTTAAGTTTTTGTGTGTGTGAGTGTAAGTTTTTGTGCGTGTGTGTAAGTTTTTGTGTGTGTGTGTGTAAGTTTTTGTGTGCATGTAAGTTTTTGTGTGCATGTAAGTTTTTGCATGTGGGTGTAAGTTTTTGTGTGTGTGTGTGTAAGTTTTTGTGTGTGTAAGCTTTTTGTGGGTGTAAGTTTTGTTGTGTGTGTGTGTAAGTTTTTGTGCGTGTGTGTAAGTTTTTGTGTGCATGTAAGTTTTTGTGTGCATGTAAGTTTTTTGTGTTGTGTGTGTAAGTTTGTGTGTGTGTGTTGTCGTGTGTGTGTGTGTGTGTGTAAGTTTTTGTGTGTGTAAGTTTTTGTGTGTGTGTGTGTGTGTGTGTAAGTTTTTGTGTGTGCGTAAGTTTTTGTGTGCATGTAAGTTTTTGTGTGCATGTAAGTTTTTGCGTGCGGGTGTAAGTTTGTGTGTGTGTGTAAGTTTTGGCGTGTGTGTGTGCGGGTGTGAGTTTTTGGTGTGTGTAAGTTTTGGCATGTGTGTGTAAGTTTTTGTGTGTGTGTGTAAGTTTTCGTGTGTGTGTGTAAGTTTTTGTGTGTGTGTGTAAGTTTTTGTGCGTGTGTGTAAGTTTTTGTGTGTGTGTGTGTAAGTTTTTGTGTGTGTGTGTGTTTGTGTGTGTAAGTTTTTGTGTGTGTGTAAGTTTTTGTGTGCATGTAAGTTTTTGTGTGCATGTAAGTTTTTGCGTGTGGGTGTAAGTTTTTGTGTGTATGTAAGTTTTCGTGTGCATGTGTAAGTTTGAGTGTGTGTGTGTGTGTGTGTGTGTGTGAGTTTTTGTGTGTGTGTAAGTTTTGCCGTGTGTGTGTAAGTTTTCGTGTGTGTGTGTAAGTTTTCGCGTGTGTGCGTAAGTTTTTGTGTGTGTTTGTGTGTGAGTGTGTAAGTTTTTGTGCGTGTGTGTAAGTTTTTGTGTGTGCGTGGGTAAGTTTTTGTGTGTGTGTAAGTTTTTGTGTGCATGTAAGTTTTTGTGTCCATGTAAGTTTTTGCGTGTGGGTGTAAGTTTTGTGTGTGTGTGTAAGTTTTTTTGTGAGTGTGTGTGTAAGTTTTTATGTGTGTGTAAGTTTTCGTGTGTGTGTTTAAGTTTTTGTGTGTGTGAGTGTAAGTTTTTGTGCGTGTGTGTAAGTTTTTGTGTGTGTGTGTAAGTTTTTGTGTGCATGTAAGTTTTTGTGTGCATGTAAGTTTTTGCATGTGGGTGTAAGTTTTTGTGTGTGTGTGTAAGTTTTTGTGTGTGTAAGCTTTTTGTGGGTGTAAGTTTGTTGTGTGTGTGTGTAAGTTTTTGTGCGTGTGTGTAAGTTTTTGTGTGCATGTAAGTTTTTGTGTGCATGTAAGTTTTTGCGTGTGGGTTTAAGTTTTTGTGTGTGCGTGTAAGTTTTTGTGTGTCTAAGCCTTTGTGTGTGGGTGTAAGTTTTTTGTGTGTGTGTGTAAGTTTGTGTGTGTTTGTGTGTGTGTGTGTAAGTTTTTGTGTGTGTAAGTTTTTGTGTGTGTGTGTGTAAGTTTTTGTGTGTGTGTAAGTTTTTGTGTGCATGTAAGTTTTTGTGTGCATGTAAGTTTTTGCGTGTGGGTGTAAGTTTTTGTGTGTGTAAGTTTTGGCGTGTGTGTGTGCGGGTGTGAGTTTTTGTGTGTGTGTGTGTAAGTTTTGGCATGTGTGTGTAAGTTTTTGTGTGTGTGTGTAAGTTTTCGTGTGTGTGTGTAAGTTTTTGTGTGTGTGTGTGTAAGTTTTTGTGCGTGTGTGTAAGTTTTTGTGTGTGTGTGTGTGTAAGTTTTGTGTGTGTGTGTGTGTGTGTGTGTGTGTGTAAGTTTTTGTGTGTGTGTAAGTTTTTGTGTGCATGTAAGTTTTTGTGTGCATGTAAGTTTTTGCGTGTGGGTGTAAGTTTTTGTGTGTATGTATGTTTTCGTGTGCATATGTAAGTTTGTGTGTGTGTGTGTGTGTGTGTGAGTTTTTGTGCGTGTGTAAGTTTTGGCGTGTGTGTGTAAGTTTTTGTGTGCATGTATGGGGACCGGGGGAGGATCTTTGTGGCCCAGGGAGGGCGTTTGGGGATCCGGGGGCCCTTGAGGATTGAGTGGTCTTTTGGGAGCCCGGGGGACCTTTGTGGACCGGGGGAGGGCCTTTGGGAGTCCAGTGGACCTTTGGGGACCGGGGGAGGACCTTTGGGGGTCCGGGGGACCCTTGGGGGCCGGCTGGTCCTTTGGGAGCCCGGGGGACCTTTGAGGACCGGTGGAGGGCCTTTGGGGGCCCGGGAAGGGCCTTTGGGGGTCTGGGGGGGGGGGCCCTTGAGTGCCGATTGGTCCTTTGGGAGCCCTGGGAGCCCGGTGAGGGCCTTTGGGGACCGAAGGAGGGCCTTTGGAAGCCTGGGGAGGGTGTTTAGGGGTCTGGGCGGCACTTGAGGGCCGACTGGCCCCTTGGGAGCCCGGGGGGACCTTTGGGGACCAGGGAGGGCCTTTGGGGGCTCGGGTAGGGCTTTTGGGGTCTGGGGAGGGCCTTTGGGGACCGAAGGAGGGCCTTTGGAAGCCTGGGGAGGGTGTTTAGGGGTCTGGGCGGCACTTGAGGGCCGACTGGCCCCTTGGGAGCCCGGGGGGACCTTTGGGGACCAGGGGAGGGCCTTTGGGGGCTCGGGTAGGGCTTTTGGGGTCTGGGGAGGGCCTTTGGGAGCCTGGGGAGGGTGTTTAGGGGTCTGGGCGGCACTTGAGGGCCGATTGGTCCTTTGGGAGCCCGGTGGACCTTTGGGGACCGAAGGAGAGCCTTTGGGGGCTCGGGTATGGCCTTTTTGGGGTCTGGGGGTCCTTGGGTGCCTGGGGGACCTTTTGGGACCGAGAGAGGGCCTTTGGGGACTGGTGGAGGGCCTTTGGGGGTCTGGTGGACCTTTGGGGACCGGGTATGGCCTTTAGGGGCTCGGGTAGGGCTTTTTGGGGTCTGGGGAGGGCCTTTGGGGTCCGGTGGGCCAGTTGGGAGCCTGGGGGGCATTTGGGGACAGGATGATGGCCTTTGGGGGTGCCGGGGGCCCTTTGGAAGCCCAGAGAACCTTTGAGTACCGGGGGCTTCCTTCGGGGTTGAGGTAGAGGGATTGGAGCCCTTTGGGGTTGGGGTAGAGGACCTCACAACACTGTTCAAATGGAACTTGTGTATTATAACGACCACACTCAAAACCTCAACCGCAAGTTCTTCATAAATCATCTTTTAAAATGTCTCTAAATGTTTCGCCGAAATAATTCCATAACCTGTCTAAAACAGTTTCGCCCAAATAATCCCTAAACGTAATTCAGCGTGTTCCTTTTGTTTGGCATCTCTGCGCTAATACATTTCAAATTAATAAGAAACCTTTTCGCGCGCTAAGATCAAAACATTTGCTCGGAAACGATTCTTCTGGAAGAACTCCAGACATTAATAAACTTCGCGCCGGAGACAATTCAAACAATCATGACATCATGTGTGATCTAACTGTTTCTCGGAAACATTTCTGTTCGAAATCCAAAGACATTAATTAACTTTACGTTATCTGTCAGACATTAATTAACTGTTTCCCGGGAACTCATAACATCTGGCTCGAATAACAATAACAAATACTATTTCTGGATCATAACATCTGCCTCGAACAGGAAGGAAGTGTCATTAACTTTGCTTCGAACGACAACAACATTGACCCCATTAACCACGTGTTCTCTCTAATGACTTTGTTCAAAACAACAATAACATTGACCTTGGCATTTTGCCTCGGAAACAATAACAACATTGACCTTGGTATTCGTTGAGAGCGTGCCAAAAACACACCTGGAGAAAGAGGTCATTGACCGATTTTGTTTAACATAGTTCAAAGGTACAATATATATGGTTTTGATGATGATATGGCCCTCCATAGTCCCTGGGGAAGGGGTATCGGGCGTATCGATATCGCTTGTATCGGTATCGGATCGGGAATATTGGTATCGTTATCCGCTGTTGTTTTTTTTTTCAGTCATTTTCTAGGTTGATTTTTTAAAGCATTTCCCAGCAAGGCATCATGGTTGCAGCGGCAGCTGCAACCTAGTAAAGAGCGAACCACAGTCCATAGTAAACAAAAGTTAAAAAACGTGTTTTGAAAAAAAACTGCCTAGTGAAAAAAATTTCCATCTGACACTGACTCAGGAATGTTAACCATTATTTCGTTTCGTCTTAAAAGTAAAAGTTATTTGCAAAGAGAAATTTATGGTGATTTCGGAAAAAAAGCCTCAAACCCCTCGAAAATGGCGTCAGATCAAAATGAAAAGTGGACCATTGGAATCAAAATGGTCAAAACCTTGTACAGGGAAGTTATAGTTCCCCTCCTTGAACAACAAGGAAAATCACTTTTTTGCATTGGTAGCACTGATCTGTCTCCCGTTTTTGTGTTTTTTTTTTTTTTTTTTTTTTTTTTTTTTTTTTTTTTTTTTTTTCAACAGGTCTACAGGGCTACCACAACATCATAGAGACTACTTACTTGAACTTGTGGCTCATTCAAAAGCTATTTCTCATATCTACGTGCTTTTTATTAATTATGCCATCTGCAAGTGCCATATGGCACTAAAATGGCACTTTTTGTGCTATTTCTCAAAGGATTTCACCGTAAATAGGTTATATCAATCAACACGGTTTGAACTTCAAGAGTAGTTTAAAGTTTCTTGAATATCAAAAAAAAATCGAAGAAAAGAAGAAAAGAAGACACCTGTAAGGGTATTTCAGTCCTTTACGTACACGCATGGGTGCCCATAAGGGAGGGGGGCAAGAGGGGGGGCACCAGCCCCCCTGGCAGAATGACGGTGTCATATATTTGTATTAATTAAAAAAAAACTTTTTCCACAGAATAAGTTTTCAAAGATAAGTAGAGCTTTATTAAGTCAAAAATGGGCAGAAATAAAGTCAAATAATCTTCCAAGCGTAAAACTACCCCAAATCACTATTAACAATTAAATGAAATTTACAACGAACAGAACTTATAATAAATAGCCGAGTCAAGCTCAAAACGGGCAAAAATTAACATTACTAGGGCTGACAACCCCCATGCCTTCTCAAGACCAGAACAAAACTTAGGCTTTACTGAAACAAAAATGACTGTGGATTGTCAGTTAAATATACCTATAAACTCAAAACGAAGTGCCGACTAGACCAGGTAAGCCCCCCTCTAAAATTCAGCCTATGGGTGCCTATGCGTACACGTAAAAGAACCAAACGCTTCCCCAAAAAAGAGAATTTTCTAAAATAGTGCACATTTCAACTAGACTCAGATATACTACACTTTAATAGCATGATCGTGCTTCAAAAACTCCGGTTTGCTACAGGATTATTTAAAAAATAGGGCGTTAGCTAAATAAGTTTTATCAAACAGTTCATAGAGTTAAACTGTAATTAAGGAGCGACTCAGCTAAATTTTAACCGAAACTCAAAAATGGAATTTTGATAACAATTGATAAGAATTGGGTTTTTATACAGATTGCAAATATATAAATTTCTTTGCGTTTAATATCTACTCACCAAAGTCTCCAAGCCTCAGAAGAAAAAGGGATTTTGATGGATTAAGAGATTTTGAAAACAGGGAGCCTGGTTTTCAAGAAAGGGAGAAACACCCCCCAAAAAGTTAATAAATCTTAATGTAAATCAGACCTTCAGATCCAGCGTATCAGAAAATGTTATTGTGGGGGTTATGATCTCCTGTCTGCACAAATGTGGAATTGTATGTTTTTGCCATAAGACTGATCACGGATGCGTTTCTGTTTGTTGTTAATTTGTTCTAGTGTCCTTTTTAAGAGACCGTAAATATTGGAGGGCAACTAAACCTCCTCCGAAGACCTAATTTGTCTTTTATTTTGTTTTCGAATGTTATGATTTGAGATCAATTTGACAAAAAAAATCATCTCCTTCAACTACCTACAAACGTATAATACAGAAGTAGATTTAGCGTAAAGACCTTTAACAGATTATCATGCGTTCGATTCCAGCTGGGATTTTTTTTTAAGTCATGGTTTGTCCCTTCTTATGATTAAATAAAAAAAACAAGTTTTTTTAACTGAAAGTAAGGAACGACGTTAAAACTTAAAACGAACAGAAATTATTCCGTATATGAAGGGGGCTGTCCCCTCCTCAACGCCTCGCTCTTTACGCTAAAGTTTTTTTATTGTTTAAAAAAATAGAGTTGTGAGAAAGTCAAACTTTAGCGTAAAGAGCGAGGCGTTGAGGAGGGGACAGCCCCCTTCATATACGGAATAATTTCTGTTCGTTTTAAGTTTTAACGTCGTTCCTTACTTTCAGTTAAAAAAACTTGTTTTTTTTATTTAATTTTTGAACGTTTTTGAATTAATGCAGGTTTTGATTTTGGCTCACCGTACATGAATAATTAAAACAAAATTTGCATAATATATTTGGTTAAATGGCTTTCTCGAAACTTGTTTAATTTTATTTACGAACGTTTTTATTAGTAATAAATATACGTAACTTAGAATTAACTTACGTAACGAACTTCTATATTCATAAATTTTTAACACGTATATTAGGGGGTTCGCCCCCTAGTCAATACCCTGCTTTTTAAACTATAGTTCGAATTTTTTTTCCAGTTCTTTAAAAATGACCTCTTAATCACAATCAGTTGATCAGTTGAAAAACTTGTTTTTTTTTTATTTAATTCCTGATCTTTTTCTTTAATAATGCTGGGAAATCCGGCGCCCCCTTCATAGCAATGTCCCTTCCCCCATGAAAACTTCCTTCATGGAAAGATCCTTCCATATAGCCCCCGACCCTCTCCTTCCCCCACCTACCAGAAAAAATCTCCTCTGAAAAAGTCTGTATACTTCCCAATAACCAATACTATATGTTAACATTGAGTAAAGTTCATAACTTTCAGCCCTCTCCCTGGGGACTTTGGGGGATCAAGTCATCCTAAAAGACATTTTTATCATATTTTCGACCATGCTGAACAAAATGGCTATCTCAAAATTTTGATCGGGTGACTTTGGGAAAAAAATGAGCGTGGGAGGGGGCCTAGTTGCCCTCCATTTTTTTTGGTCACTTAAAAAGGGCACTAGAACTTTTAATTTCCGTTCCAATGAGCCCTCCCACGATATTCTAGGACCACTGGGTCGATACGATCACCCCTGGGAAAAAAAAAACAAACAAACAAACAAACAAACAAACAAATAAACACGCATCCGTGATCTTTCTTCTGGCAAAAAATGCAAAAATCCACATTTTTGTAGATAGGAGCTTGAAACCTCTACATTAGGGTTCTCTGATACGCTGAATATGATGGTGTGATTTTCATTAAGGTTCTATCATTTTTAGGGGGTCTTTCCCCCTTTTTTTGAAAATCAGCCAAATTTTCTCAGGCGCGTAACTTTTGATGGGTAGCTCTAAACTTGACGAAAGTTATATATTTGAAATCAGCATTGAAATCTGATTCTTTTGATATATCTATTGGTATCAAAAACCCGTTTTCTAGAGTTTCGGTTACCATTGAGCCGGGTCGCTCCTTACTTACAGTTCGTTACCACGAACTGTTTGATCACTTTTCAGATAATCCACTATTTTTGTAAGCGTGATGCCCTCATTTTATAAGGCATATCCTGGGAAGGCAGATTTTAAACCTATTACTCATATCTACGTGCTTTTTATCAATTTTACCATCCAAAAGTGCTATATAGCACTAAACACGGCACTTTTGGTACCACTTCTTAAGTGGAAGAGTTTGGAAGCATAAACGGAACCATTGCAATGGTCCAAAGCCCTTAACTGGAGGTTTATCATATCCCCTCACATATACTCCCCCTCCAGATCCTCCTAGTAAGCTTCATAAATCAACTAGTCATATTAAAAATAAAAGATCATTGCGAAAACAAATTAACTAAAACTAAAAACTTTCCAACTAAATATCTACCAAAAATTAAGCTTGATTGATCAACAGTTTTGAATTCAACGTTCAAACTTCACTCTGTGATGAAGCCCGTGTACTAGTTCTAACGGCGGTAATTGAGGGGACGGGAGGTCCTTGCCCCTTTAGTTTTTGCTCTTGCCTAGGCTTTAAAATCGCCTTTTTTTTGGTCATTTCATTGGAAAAGGCACTCGTTTCATTTAAAAAGGCTGGGGAAATAACCGAAAGTTCACTTTGTGGGAATGTGCTATCAAGTCAAGTTTATAAAAAGCGATTAAGTATAAATATAAGCTTTTAAATGAGCCCTTAAACAGCTTTCTTTTGTTACAGTAGCCTTCTAGTTTCTGCTCGTCAGTAGGTGATTTATAAAGCCCTGTCTTCATTATGGCTTTTTCAGGCAAAGTTGGCCGAGTAAAAACAGCTTTTTGCTCATCGAAAAACAAACGTTCCTGAAAAACGTGCATTATTTTGTGAAGTATGGATAATGAACTTTATGTTATAAACTGAAAGTTTTTTTTAGCTGTCAAGGTTGTTTGCAGTATTTTTTAGAGCTGTCTTATCTCCCCTAGATCGGGGATAATTAGAAATTATAATAAAAATAAGTTTTCAGTTTAAACTAAGAAGCGGCATTAAAACTTAAAACGGACAAACATTATTCCGTATACATAAAAATGATCATGGCAGCGTTGTTTTTGCATTAAGTTTTAATCAAATACGAACAACGATCAATTTAAAAAAACAAAGTTTTTCCGAGGGAAGTAAAGAGCGAAGTTGAAAGTTAAAACAGACAAAAATTATTACTTCACAGCCTTTTTGAAATATATTAATATAACTAGTACAAATAAACCAACTAGTTATGTTTCCCTATGCTTTTATGATTATACAAAACTAGCGCTTTACTGAAAACACAAAAGTCAAGTATAAAAAAAGGGATTATGGATTTAAGAGTTGAAAGTGAGTATGTAGCCTGACATGACTGAACGAATCTATAAAGCTTTTCATAGTCTTACACCAGTTGTGACAATAGAAATTTTGAGTATACAATTAAAATTATCTTATAAACATAAGCGTAAAACTAAATATTTCTTAATATCCGCAAATATATAACCACGAAATATTTTTTAATACAGAAATGTTGGATTTATTTATCAAGCAGCATTTTGCTCTCACGTGCTATAATACCAATAGTGGGTAATATACAGTCTTGTAAAAAATATTGTAAAAAATATGCTTTAGCATCCCTTGAAATGAAGATCAAATAAGACATAATATGAACTCTTGAAATCCGATTACTTCTATCTATACAAGAGTGAATTTTAAGCTATGATACAAATTCTAAAGCTAGTCTATAGTCCTAACACTATCAAGATGGCCTTACTTCGAACTTGTGTACAAACTAATCATGACATGTCCTTTTAAGAACCAAAACGAGACTGATTTAAACTGAGCCATTGTGCAGACGTGATACCAAATTAAACGTGCAAAAATAAAAGAAAATCCTAAAAAGGATTGTTGCTTTATCTTAAAAGGGATTGATCCTAAAAGGGATTGATAATATTTTGATTTAATGAAAAGTGTCCTTAATTGGTTTGCTTTTACTGTACCAAAACTCCCATACTTTTTAGTGTTTTCAGTAAAGCGCTAGTTTTGTATAATCATAAAAGCATAGAGAAACCTAATTAGTTGGTTTATTTGTACTAGTTATATTAATATATATTAAATAGGCCGTGAAGTAATAATTTTTGTCCATTTTAAGTTTCAACTTCACTCTTTACTTCCCTCGGAAAAACTTTGTTTTTTTTAAATTAATATGAGCAAACACAAACATAGGAACAAACAGAAGAACTAACACAGAAACAAACGCAGTAACGAACTCAAGAAGCAACAGCGGAACAAACACATAACAAAACACGGGAGCTACCGTAGGAACAAGCTTAGCAACAATTAGCTCAGAATGACTCATTCGATTGGCAATTGAAAGTTCTATTGCTCATTTAAAGAATCGAAAGTGGTATAACTAAAATAGGACACATTTTTTGTAAAAAAAAAAAAAACATATATATATTTTTGCTAGCATAGCCATTATTGAAAATGGTGTTCTTTCTTTAATTAATTAAAAAAACTTTTCGAAAAAGAAATTTTTCCAAAAAAAATATACACCGTATTAAGTTTAGATCAGCAGAAATAAAAAAAACTAAAATAAATTCAAACCTAAAAAGACCAGAAATTACTACTAAAGAATAAATGAAACCCAAAACAAAGAAAACGAATTACATTATAAATATTTTCTTCTGCACTTATTACAACACTGAAATTAAAAAGAAAGTTATAGTGAAATGAAATCTTGAACTGATGAGCTTTCAGCAATTGATATCATTATATATCAAGTATTGAGTTTAATTTTATTAGTTCAAGACACATATAGTTTTCACTACAAGCAAGAGTTTTGCTACTGCCCGCTTCCGCAAATGTAAAAGTCTAAATCCTACTGCGTAATTGACGCTTTGCTCGGTCTATTTTGAACAAAATGGTAATCTAAAAATTCGATCGGAGGCATTTAGGAAAAAATGGGCGTGGGGGGGATGCTGAGAGATTGCCCACTTCGACCAAATTTGTCGCTTTGTCTCGGATTTTTTTGCTTATATTTGAGTCGGGAGGGGGCAGTGTAATTAATTTTTCTCCAGGTACCAACAACCCTAGGAACTGCTCTGTCTGCATGGACTATGTGACACTTTAGGAATGAATTTGCCACCACAAAGTATTACTGCCTCTGAAGCTGGGGGGTTCAACAGATGGTTTTTCGATAATTTTAAATTAATGAGCTAGCTTAAATTTTCATGTTTAGTGCCACTCCGTTTTGCGACTCAGAATGGCAGAAAACGTCGCTTTCAAGCTCTTTTGGAAATTCTACAATTTTATAACAATTTTATGATTTTGTAAGCTATTTTATGAATGTTTTCATAATAGTTTTTTTTACTTTTTTTGTCGTGTTTACGTGAATAGTAAATACTATTTCCGAATCAGTGTCAAATTACAATTATTTTAAGATTGAAAATTAGTTAAAATATGTTTGTTTTTTTGCTGGTGTTGGCTGGGCTTCTTTATTTATTATATTGGAGATATCACCTGCAAATAAGACTCTTAATCTTAAGATACCATCTTTGGACAAAAAAGCGATACAAAAAAGGGTGGATAGTATTGCCAGGTATTCCTAAACTAAGGTTATTTTAATTGAAATAGATATTATGGATGAAACTAAACAATGAAAACTTAATATTATTATACAAAATGGCAAATAAGAAAATCGCACGAGAAACAGAGGGGCAACAGGGTGGAGTCAGTAGAACCCCCCTATCGACTCCCATTGCTCACCCCTGCTGCCATCTACAATTTAGTTTAACGTTGACAGTACATAATTTATGGTTTTTCTTACTGAGAATTAAAAAACAGGATTTTTCTCACTTTTATGGATGTTTCTTGGATGGTTATGAGTGTCGGTCAATTTATTTGTTGTTTTTCATGGATGTCAACAGCAATTTATGTCTGTTTTTATGGTTTTTGTCAGTGAGAATAAAAAAACAGGATTTTTCTCACTTTGATGGATGTTTCTTGGATTGTTATGAGTGTTTGTCAATTTATTTGATGTTTTTCATGAATGTCAACAGCAATTTATGCATGTTTTTATGGTTTTTGTCACTGAGAAGGAAAAAAACAGGATTTTTCTCACTTTTATGTATTTTCAAGGAGAATTGTCTCCGGTGAAGTTTATTAATGTCTTTGGTGTTCGTCCAGGAGAATTGTTTCCGGGCGAAGTTTATTAATGTCTTTGCTGCTCGTCCAGGAGAATTGTTTCTGGGCGAAGTTTATTAATGTCTGACGGATGATGTCAAGGTTGATTGATTTGTTGGTGTTCATCCAGGAGGATTGTTTCTGGGTGAATGTTTTGATCTTAGAGATGAAGAGATTAACGCGGGAAAGGGTTTCCTAGGAATTTCAAATGTGACAGAGCAGGGATGTCAAAAAAAGGAACACGCAGAAATTACGTTTAGAGATTATTTGGACGAAAACGTTTTAGACATTTTAGGGAATTATTTGGGCGAAACAGTTAGAGACATTTTAGAAGATGATTTAGAAGAGGATTTGGGGGTGAAACTCTATGGTCGTTATAATACACAAGTTCTATTTGAACAGTGTTGTGAGGTCCTCTAACCCAGCCCCCCAAGGGCTTCGATCCCCCTACCCCAACCCCGAAGGAAGCCCCCGGCCCCCAAAGGCCCCCCGGGCTCCCAAAGGACCACCCGACCCCCAAGGGTCCTTCGGACCCCCAAAGGCCCCCCGGGTTCCCAAAGAGCCCCCTCCCAATTCTTTTAATATTTTTTAATTTGCGCATTTTGAGACACAAAAGGGCCCCATCCCCCAACTTTTGACTCCCCCTCCCAACATTAGTGTTTTGTCATGGTTTACCATGTCACAGTTACATTCTCTTGATTTTTCAAAGTTCATTGTGGGTTTCTTTCATTGAAATGCAAGAGTTGGAATATTTCAGTAGTGTTTTGTTGTGGTTTACCTTGTCACAGTTACATTCTCTTGATTCTTCAAAGTTCATTTTGATTTTTTTTCATTGATTTGCATGAGTTTGAATATTTAAGTAGTGTTTTGTCGTTTTTTACCTTGTCACAGTTACATTCTCATGATTTTTCAATGTTCATTTTGAATTTCTTTCATTGAAATGCAAAAGTTGGATTATTTAAGTAGTGATTTGTCGTGGTTTACCATGTCACAGTTACATTCTATTGATTTTTCAAAGTTCATTTTGGATTTCTTTCGTTGAAATGCAAGAGTTGGAATATTTCAGTAGTGTTTTGTCATGGTTTACCTTTGTCACAGTTATATTCTCTTAATTTTTCAAAATTAATTTTGAATTTCTTTCGTTGAAATGCAAGAGTTGGAATATTTCAGTAGTGTTTTGTTATGGTTTACCTTGTCACAGTTACATTCTCTTGATTTTTCAAAGTTCATTTTGGATTTCTTTCCTTGAAATGCAAGAGTTGGAATATTTCAGTAGTGTTTTGTCATGGTTTACCTTGTCACAGTTACATTCTCTTGATTTTTCAAAGTTCGTTTTGGATTTTTACATTCTCTTGATTTTTCAAAGTTCATTATGAATTTCTTTCGTGAAATGCAAGAGTTGGAATATTTCAGTAGTGTTTTGTTGTGCTTTACCTTGTCACAGTTACATTCTCTTAATTGTTCAAAGTTCATTTTGAATTTCTTTCATTAAAATGCATGAGTTGAAATATTTCAGTAGTGTTTTGTCGTGGTTTACCTTGTCACAGTTACATTCTCTTGATTTTTCAAAGTTCATTTTGAATTTCTTTCATTGAAATGCATGAGTTGGATTATTTCAGTAGTGTTTTGTCGTGGTTTACCTTGTCAAAGTTACATTCTCTTGATTTTTCAAAGTTCATTTTGAATTACTTTCATTGAAGTGTAAGAGTTGTATTTTTTCAGTAGTGTTTTGTCGTGGTTTACCTTGTCACAGTTACATTCTCTTGATTTTTCAAAGTTCATTTTGGATTTCTTTCGTTGAAATGCAAGAGTTGGAATATTTCAGTAGTGTTTTGTCATGGTTTACCTTGTCGCAGTTGCATTCTCATAATTTTTAAAAGTTCATTTGAATTTCTTTCGTTGAAATGCAGGAGTTGGAATATTTCAGTAGTGTTTTGTTGTGGTTTACCTTGTCACAGTTACATTTTCTTGATTTTTCAAAGTTTATTTTGAATTTCTTTCATTGAAACGTAAGAGTTGGATTATTTCAGTAGTGTTTTGTCATGGTTAACTTGTCACAGTTGCATTCTCTTGATTTTCAAAGTTCATTATGGATTTCAATCATTGATATGCAAGAGTTGGAATATTTCAGTAGTGTTTTTTCATGGTTTACCTTGTCAAAGTTACATTCTCTTGATTTTTCAAAGTTCATTTTGAATTACTTTCATTGAAATGCAAGAGTTGGATTATTTCAGTAGTGTTTTGTCGTGGTTTACCTTGTCACAGTTACATTCTCTTGATTTTTCAAAGTTCATTTTGGATTTCTTTCGTTGAAATGCAAGAGTTGGAATATTTCAGTAGTGTTTTGTCGTGGTTTACCTTGTCAAAGTTACATTCTCTTAATTTTTCAAAGTTCATTTGAATTTCTTTCGCTGAAATGCAGGAGTTGGAATATTTCAGTAGTGTTTTGTTGTGGTTTACCTTTTCACAGTTACATTTTCTTGATTTTTCAAAGTTTATTTTGAATTTCTTTCATTGAAACGTAAGAGTTGGATTATTTCAGTAGTGTTTTGTCATGGTTTACCTTGTCACAGTTACATTCTCTTGATTTTCAAAGTTCATTATGGATTTCAATCATTGATATGCAAGAGTTGGAATATTTCAGTAGTGTTTTGTCGTGGTTTACCTTGTCGTAGCTACATTCTCTTGATTTTTCAAAGCTCATTGTGGAAATGTGTTGAAATGTGTTGAAATGTGTTTTGTTGTGGTTTACCTTGTCACAGTTACATTCTCTTGATTTTTCAAAGTTCATTTTGATTTTTTTCATTGAAATGCATGAGATGGAATATTTCAGTAGTGTTTTGTCGTGGTTTACCTTGTCACAGTTACATTCTCTTGATTTTTCAAAGTTCATTTTGGATTTATTTCGTTGAAATGTAAATGTTGGATTATTTCAGTAGTGTTTCGTCGTGAAATACCATGTCACAGTTACATTCTATTAATATTACAAAGTTCATTTTGAATTTCTTTCGTTGAAATGCAAGAGTTGGAATATTTCAGTAGTGTTTTGTCATGGTTTACCTTGTCACAGTTACATTCTCTTAATTTTTCAAAGTTCATTTTGAATTTCTTTCATTGAAATGCAAGAGTTGGATTATTTCAGTAGTGTTTTTTCGTGGTTTACCATTTCACAGTTACATTCTCTTGATTTTTAAAAGTTCATTTTCGATTTCGAAATGCATGGGTTGGAATATTTCAGTAGTGTTTTGTCGTGGTTTACCTTGTCACAGTTAAATTCTCTTGATTTTTCAAAGTTCATTTTGAATTTCTTTCTTTGAAATGCAAGAGTTGTATTATTTCAGTAGTGTTTTGTCGTGGTTTACCTTGTCACAGTTACATTCTCGTGATTTTTCCAAGTTCATTTTGGATTTCTTTCGTTGAAATGCAAGAGTTGGAATATTTCAGTAGTGTTGTGTCATGGTTTACCTTGTCGCAGTTGCATTCTCAAAATTTTTCAAAGTTCATTTGAATTTCTTTCGTTAAAATGCAGGAGTTGGAATATTTCAGTAGTGTTTTGTCGTGGTTTACCTTGTCACAGTTACTTTTTTCTTGATTTTTCAAAGTTCATTTTGAATTTCTATCGTTGAAATGCAAGAGTTGGAATATTTCAGTAGTGTTTTGTTGCGGTTTACCTTGTCACAGTTACATTTTCTTGATTTTTCAAAGTTCATTTTTAATTTCTTTCATTGAAATGTAAGAGTTGGATTATTTCAGTAGTGTTTTGTCATGGTTTACCTTGTCACAGTTACATTCTCTTGATTTTCAAAGTTCATTATGGATTTCAATCATTGATATGCAAGGGTTGGAATATTTCAGTAGTGTTTTGTCATGGTTTACCTTGGCGTAGTTACATTCTCTTGATTTTTCAAAGCTCATTGGGGATTTCATTCGTTGAAATGTGTTTTGTTGTGGTTTACCTTGTCACAGTTACATTCTCTTGATTTTTCAAAGTTCATTTTGATTTTTTTTCATTGAAATGCATGAGATGGAATATTTCAGTAGTGTTTTGTCGTGGTTTACCTTGTCAGAGTTACATTCTCTTGATTTTTCAAAGTTCATTTTGGATTTCTTTCGTTGAAATGTAAGAGTTGGATTATTTCAGTAGTGTTTCGTCGTGAAATACCATGTCACAGTTATATTATCTTAATTTTTCAAGTTCATTTTGAATTTCTTTCGTTGAAATGCAAGAGTTGGAATATTTCAGTAGTGTTTTGTCATGGTTTACCTTGTCACAGTTACATTCTCTTAATTTTTCAAAGTTCATTTTGAATTTCTTTCATTGAAATGCAAGAGTTGGAATATTTCAGTAGTGTTTTGTCATGATTTACCTTGTCACAGTTACATTCTCTTAATTTTTCAAAGTTCATTTTGAATTTCTATCGTTGAAATGCAAGAGTTGGTATATTTCAGTAATGTTTTGCTGTGGCTTACCTTGTTACAGTTACATTTTCTTGATTATTCAAAGTTCATTTTGAATTTTTTTTCATTGAAATGCAAGAGTTGGATTATTTCAGTGGTGGTTTGTTGTGGTTTACAATGTCACAGTTACATTCTCTTGATTTTCAAAGTTCATTGTGGATTTCTTTCATTGAAATGCAAGAATTGGATTATTTCAGTAGTGTTTTGTCATGGTTTACCTTTTTGCAGTTAGTTATATTCTCTAGATTTTCAAAGTTCATTGTGGATTTCTTTCATTGAAATGCAAGAGTTGGAATATTTCAGTAGTGTTTTGTTGTGCTTTACCATGTCGCAGTTACATTTTCTTGATTTTTCAAAGTTCATTTTGAATTTCATTCGTTGAAATGCAAGAGTTGGAATATTTCACTAGTCTTTTGTTGTGGTTTACCTTCTCACAGTTACATTCTCTTGATTTTTCAAAGTTCATTTTGAATTTCTTGCATTGAAATGCATGAGTTGGAATATTTCAGTAGTGTTTTGTCGTGGTTTACCTTGTCACAGTTACATTCTCTTGATTTTTCAAAGTTCATTTTGAATTTCTTTCATTGAAATGCATGAGTTGGAATATTTCAGTAGTGTTTTGTCGTGGTTTACCTTGTCGCAGTTACATTCTCTTGATTTTTCAAAGTTCATTTTGAATTTCTTTCGTTGAAATGCATGAGTTGGAATAGTTCAGTAGTGTTTTGTCGTGGTTTACCTTGTCACAGTTACATTCTTATGATTTTTCAATGTTCATTTTGAATTTCTGTAGTTAAATGCAAGAGTTGGATTATTTCAGTAGTGTTTCGTCGTGGTTTACCCTGTCACAGTTACATTCTCTTAATTTTAGTGTTTTGTTGTGGTTTACCTTGTCACAGTTACATTCTCTTTATTTTTCAAAGTTCATTTTGATTTTTTTTTCATTGAAATGCATGAGTTGGAATATTTCAGTGGTGTTTTGTCGTGCTTTACCTTGTCACAGTTACATTCTCTTGACTTTTCAAAGTTCATTTTGAATTTCTTTCATTGAAATGCATGAGTTGGAATATTTCAGTAGTGTTTTGTCGTGGTTTACCTTGTCACAGTTACATTCTCTTGATTTTTCAAAGTTCATTTTGGATTTCTTTCGTTGAAATGCATGGTTTGGAATGTTTCAGTAGTGTTTTGTCATGATTTACCTTGTCACAGTTACATTTTCCTAATTTTTCAAAGTTCATTTTGAATTTCTATCGTTGAAATGCAAGAGTTGGAATATTTCAGTAATGTTTTGCTAAAGTTTACCTTGTTACATTTATATTTTCTTGATTTTTCAAAGTTCATTTTGAATTTTTTTCATTGAAATGCAAGAGTTGGATTATTTCAGTAGCGTTTTGTTGTGGTTTACCATGTCACAGTTACATTCTCTTGATTTTCAAAGTTCATTGTGGATTTCTTTCATTGAAATGCAAGAACTGGATTATTTCGGTAGTGTTTTGTCATGGTTTACCTTTTTGCAGTTACATTCTCTTGATTTTCAAAGTTCATTGTGGATTTCTTTCATTGGAATGCAAGAGTTGGAATATTTCAGTAGTGTTTTGTTGTGGTTTACCTTGTCGCAGTTACATTTTCTTGATTTTTCAAAGTTCATTTTGAATTTCATTCGTTGAAATGCAAGAGTTGGAATATTTCACTAGTGTTTTGTTGTGGTTTACCTTGTCACAGTTACATTCTCTTGATTTTTCAAAGTTCTTTTTGAATTTCTTTCATTGAAATGCGTGAGTTGGAATGTTTCAGTAGTGTTTTGTCGTGGTTTACCTTGTCACAGTTACATTCTCTTGATTTTTCAAAGTTCATTTTGAATTTCTTTCATTGAAATGCATGAGTTGGAATATTTCAGTAGTGTTTTGTCGTGGTTTACCTTGTCACAGTTACATTTTCATGTTTTTCAATGTTCATTTTGAATTTCTTTCGTTAAATGCAAGAGTTGGATTATTTCAGTAGTGTTTCGTCGTGGTTTACCTTGTCACAGTTACATTCTCTTAATTTTAGTGTTTTGTTGTGGTTTACCTTGTCACAGTTACATTCTCTTGATTTTTCAAAGTTTATTTGGATTTTTTTTTCATTGAAATGCATGAGTTGGAATATTTCAGTAGTGTTTTGTCGTGGTTTACCTTGTCACATTTACATTCTCATGATTTTTCAAAGTTCATTTTGAATTTCTTTCATTGAAATGCAAGAGTTGGATTATTTAAGTAGTGTTTTGTCGTGGTTTACCTTGTCACAGTTACATTCTCTTGATTTTTCAAAGTTCTTTTTGAATTTCTTTCATTGAAATGCATGAGTTGGAATATTTCAGTAGTGTTTTGTCGTGGTTTACCTTGTCACAGTTACATTCTCATGATTTTTCAAAGTTCATTTTGAATTTTTTTCATTGAAAAGCAAGAGTTGTATTATTTCAGTATTTTTTTGTCATGGTTTACCTTGTCGCAGTTACATTCTCTTGCTTTTTCAAAGTTCATTTTGGATTTCTTTCGTTGAAATGCAAGAGTTGGAATATTTCAGTAGTGTTTTGTCATGGTTTACCTTGTCGCAGTTGCAGTCTCATAATTTTTCAAAGTTCATTTGAATTTCTTTCGTTGAAATGCAGGAGTTGGAATATTTCAGTAGTGTTTTGTCGTGGTTTACTTTGTCACAGTTATATCCTCTTAATTTTTTAAAGTTTATTTTGAATTTCTATCGTTGAAATGCAAGAGTTGGAATATTTCAGTAGTGTTTTGTTGTGGTTTACCTTGTCACAGTTAAATTTCCTTGATTTTTCAAAGTTCATTTTGAATTTCTTTCATTGAAATGTAAGAGTTGGATTATTTCAGTAGTGTTTTGTCATGGTTACCTTGTCACAGTTACATTCTCTTAATTTTTCAAAGTTCATTTTGAATTTCTTTCGTTGAAATGCAAGAGTTGGAATATTTCAGTAGTGTTTTGTCGTGGTTTACCTTGTCGTAGTTACATTCTCTTGATTTTTCAAAGCTCATTGTGGATTTCATTCGTTGAAATGTGTTTTGTTTGTGGTTTACCTTGTCACAGTTACATTCTCTTGATTTTACATTCTCTTGATTTTTCAAAGTTCATTTTGAATTTCTTTCATTGAAATGCATGATTTGGAATATTTCAGTAGTGTTTTGTCGTGGTTTACCTTGTCACAGTTACATTCTCTTGATTTTTCAAAGCTTCATTTTGAATTTCTTTCATTAAAATGCATGAGTTGAAATATTTCAGTAGTGTTTTGTCGTGGTTTACCTTGTCACAGTTACATTCTCTTGATTTTTCAAAGTTCATTTTGAATTTCTTTCATTGAAATGCATGAGTTGGATTATTTCAGTAGTGTTTTGTCGTGGTTCCTTTGTCTTATGGATTTACCCTTCAAATTTTTAAATTAGAAAATGAGTGACTCGTTCTAGTATTAAAGACAATCGTTCAAACTCGTTCATCTAACCTCCAAAACAATAGGTTAGGTTAGGTATAAATAAATATTAATAAATAAATAGAAACATTTCTCCATGTTTAAGTTAGGTTAACTTATCATGAGCGCTCATGATAAGTTACCCTTGCCTTTTCCGACGAGTATGGTTAGGTTAGCTTAGGCTAGATCAAATTAGGTTAGATTAGGTTAGGTTAAGTTAGGTTAGGTTATCCTACGTACGCTTCACTTTGGTTAGGTTAGGTGAGAAACAGGCAAAAAGTTAGGTGTATGGTTAGGCTAGGTTAGACTAGATTAAGTTAGGTTAGGTTAGGTTAAGTTAGGTTAGGCTAGGTTAGCCTACGTACGTGCGCGTACGTAGGCTAACCTAGCCTAACCTAACTTAACCTAACCTAACTTAATCTAGTCTAACCTAACCTAACCATACACCTAACTTTTTGCCTGTCTCTCACCTAGCCTAACCAAAGTGAAGCATACGTAGGATAACCTAACCTAACTTAACATAACCTAATCTAACCTAATTTAATCTAGCCTAGCCTAACCTAACCTAACCATACTCGCCGGAAAAGGCTAGGTTAACTTATCATGAGCGCTCATGATAAGTTAACCCAACCTAACCTAACTTAAACATGGAGAAATGTTTCTATTTATTTATTAATATTTATTTATACCTAACCTAACCTATTGTTTTGGAGGTTAGATGAACGAGTTTGAACGATTGTCTTTAATACTAGAACGAGTCACTCATTTTCTAATTTAAAAATTTGAATGGTAAATCCATAAGACAAAGGAACCACGACAAAACACTACTGAAATATTCCAACTCTTGCATTTCAACGAAAGAAATCCACAATGAACTTTGAAAAATCAAGAGAATGTAACTGTGACAAGGTAAACCACGACAAAACACTACAGAAATAATCTAACTTATGCATTTCAATGAAAGAAATTCAAAATGAACTTTGAAAAATCAAGAGAATGTAACTGTGACAAGGTAAACCACGACAAAACACTACTGAAATAATCCAACTCTTGCATTTCAATGAAAAAAATTCAAAATGAACTTTGAAAAATCAAGAAAATGTAACTGTAACAAGGTAAACCACAGCAAAATTTTACTGAAATATTCCAACTCTTGCATTTCAACGATAGAAATTCAAAATGAACTTTGAAACAATTAAGAGAATGTAACTGAGACAAGGTAAATCATGACAAAACATTACTGAAATATTCCAACTCTTGTATTTCAACGAAAGAAATTGAAAATGAACTTCGAAAAATCAAGAGAATGTAACTGTGAAATGGTAAACCACGACAAAACACTACTGAAATAATCCAACTCTTGCATTTCAACGATAGAAATTCAAAATGAACTTTGAAACAATTAAGAGAATGTAACTGAGACAAGGTAAATCATGACAAAACATTACTGAAATATTCCAACTCTTGCATTTGAACGAAAGAAATTCAAAATAAACTTTGAAAAATTAAGAGAATGTAACTGTGACATGGTAAACCACGACGAAACACTACTGAAATAATCCAACTCTTACATTTCAACGAAAGAAATCCAAAATGAACTTTGAAAAATCAAGAGAATGTAACTGTGACAAAGTAAACCACGATAAAACACTACTGAAATATTCCAACTCATGCATTTCAACGAAATAATTTCAAAATGAACTTTGAAAAATTAAGAGAATGCAACTGCGACAAGGTAAACCATGACAAAACACTACTGAAATATTCCAACTCTTGCATTTCAACGAAAGAAATCCAAAATAAACTTTGAAAAATCAAGAGAATGTAACTGTGACAAGGTAAACCACGACAAATCACTACTGAAATAATACAACTCTCGCATTTCAATGAAAGAAATTAAAAAATGAACTTTGAAAAATAAAGAGAATGTAACTGTGACAAGGTGAACCACGACAAAACACTACTAAAATATTCCAACTCATGCATTTCAATGAAAAAAATCAAAATGAACTTTGAAAAATCAAGAGAATGTAACTGTGACAAGGTAAACCACAACAAAACACTACTGAAATAATCCAACTCTTGCATTTCAACGAAAGAAATTCAAAATGAACTTTGAAAAATCAAGAAAATGCAACTGTGACAAGGTAAACCACAACAAAAACACTACTGAAATATTCCAACTCATGCATTTCAACGAAAGTAATTCAAATGAACTTTGAAAAATTAAGAGAATATAACTGTGACAAAGGTAAACCATGACAAAACACTATTGAAATATTCCAACTCTTGCATTTCAACGAAAGAAATCCAAAATGAACTTTGAAAAATCAAGAGAATGTAACTGTAACAAGGTAAACCACGACAAAACACTACTGAAATATTTCAACTTATGCATTTCAATGAAAAAAATCAAAATGAACTTTGAAAAATCAAGAGAATGTAACTGTGACAAGGTAAACCACAACAAAACACTACTGAAATATTCCAACTCTTGCATTTCAACGAAAGAAATTCAAAATGAACTTTGAAAAATCAAGAAAATGTAACTGTGACAAGGTAAACCACAACAAAACACTAAAATTAAGGGAATGTAACTGTGACAAGGTAAACCACGACGAAACACTACTGAAATAATCATGCTCTTGCATTTCAACGAAAGAAATTCAAAATGAACATTGAAAAATCATGAGAATGTAACTGTGACAAGGTAAACCACGACATAACACTACTGAAATATTCCAACTCATGCATTTCAATGAAAAAAAAATCAAAATGAACTTCGAAAAATCGAGAGAATGTAACTGTGACAAGGTAAACCACAACAAAACACATTTCAACGAATGAAATCCACAATGAACTTTGAAAAATCAAGAGAATGTAACTTCGACAAGGTAAACCATGACAAAACACTATTGAAATATTCCAACTCTTGCATTTCAATGATTGAAATCCACAATGAACTTTGAAAATCAAGAGAATGTAACTGTGACAAGGTAAACCATGACAAAACACTACTGAAATAATCCAACTCTTACATTTCAATGAAAGAAATTCAAAATGAACTTTGAAAAATCAAGAGAATATAACTGTGACAAGGTAAACTACGACAAAACACTACTGAAATATTCCAACTCATGCATTTCGAAAACGAAAGAAATTCAAAATGAACTTTGAAAAATTAAGAGAATGCAACTGCGACAAGGTAAACCATGACAAAACACTACTGAAATATTCCAACTCTTGCATTTCAACGAAAGAAATCCAAAATGAACTTTGAAAAATCAAGAGAATGTAACTGTGACAAGGTAAACCATGACAAAACACTACTGAAATAATACAACTCTTGCATTCCAATGAAAGAAATACAAAATGAACTTTGAAAAATCAAGAGAATGTAACTGTGACAAGGTAAACCACGACAAAACACTACTGAAATATTCCAACTCATGCATTTCAATGAAAAAAATCAAAATGAACTTTGAATAATCAAGAGAATGTAACTGTGATAAGGTAAACCACGACAAAACACTACTTAAATAATCCAACTCTTGCATTTCAATGAAAGAAATTTAAAATGAACATTGAAAAATCATGAGAATGTAATTGTGACAAGGTAAACCACGACAAAACACTACTGAAATATTCCAACTCATGCATTTCAATGAAAAAAAGTCAAAATGAACTTTGAAAAATCAAGAGAATGTAACTGTGACAAGGTAAGCCACGACAAAACACTACTGGAATATTCCAACTCATTCATTTCAACGAAAGAAATTCAAAATGAACTTGAAAAATTAAGAGAATGCAACTGCGACAAGGTAAACCATGACAAAACACTACTGAAATATTCCAACTCTTGCATTTCAACGAAAGAAATCCAAAATGAACTTTGAAAAATCAAGAGAATGTAACTGTGACAAGGTAAACCACGACCAAACACTACTGAAATATTCCAACTCATGCATTTCAACGAAAGAAATTCAAAATGAACTTTGAAAAATTAAGAGAATGTAACTGTGACAAAGGTAAACCACAACAAAACACTACTGAAATATTCCAACTCATGCATTTCAACGAAAGAAATTCAAAATGAACTTTGAAAAATTAAGAGAATGTAACTGTGACAAGGTAAACCACAACAAAACACTACTG
The DNA here is from genome assembly GCA_027921565.1 of Artemia sinica. NCBI lineage: Eukaryota > Metazoa > Arthropoda > Branchiopoda > Anostraca > Artemiidae > Artemia > Artemia sinica. The sequence continues at coordinate 68,488,520 of CM051259.1, forward strand.
AAATATTCCAACTCATGCATTTCAACGAAAGAAATTCAAAATGAACTTGAAAAATTAAGAGAATGCAACTGCGACAAGGTAAACCATGACTAAACACTACTGAAATATTCCAACTCTTGCATTTCAACGAAAGAAATCCAAAATGAACTTTGAAAAATCAAGAGAATGTAACTGTGACAAGGTAAACCACGACAAAACATAACTGAAATAATACAACTCTTGCATTTCAATGAAAGAAATTCAAAATGAACTTTGAAAAATTAAGAGAATGTAACTGTGACAAGGTAAACCACGACAAAACACTACTGAAATATTCCAACTCATGCATTTCAATGAAAAAAATCAAAATGAACTTTGAAAAATCAAGAGAATGTAACTGTGACAAGGTAAACCACAACAAAAACACTACTGAAATAATCCAACTCTTGCATTTCAACGAAAGAAATTCAAATGAACTTTTAAAAATCAAGAAAATGTAACTGTGACAAGATAAACCACAACAAAAACACTACTGAAATATTCCAACTCATGCATTTCAACGAAAGAAATTCAAATGAACTTTGAAAAATTAAGAGAATGTAACTGTGACAAAGGTAAACCATGACAAAACACTACTGAAATATTCCAACTCTTGCATTTCAACGAAAGAAATCCAAAATGAACTTTGAAAAATCAAGAGAATGTAACTGTGACAAGGTAAACCACGACAAAACACTACTTAAATAATCCAACTCTTGCATTTCAATGAAAGAAATTCAAAATGAACATTGAAAAATCATGAGAATGTAACTGTGACAAGGTAAACCACGACAAAACACTACTGAAATATTCCAACTCATGCATTTCAATGAAAAAAAATCAAAATGAACTTTGAAAAATCAAGAGAATGTAACTGTGACAAGGTAAACCACAACAAAACATTGCTGAAATATTCCAACTCTTGCATTTCAACGAAAGAAATCCAAAATGAACTTTGAAAAATCAAGAAAATGTAACTTTGACAAGGTCAACCACGACAAAACACTACTGAAACATTCCAACTCATGCATTTCAACGAAAGAAATTCAAAATGAACTTTGAAAAATTAAGAGAATATAACTGTGACAAAGGTAAACCACAACAAAACACTACTGAAATATTCCAACTCATGCATTTCAACGAAAGAAATTCAAAATGAACTTTGAAAAATTAAGAGAATGTAACTGTGACAAAGGTAAACCATGACAAAACACTACTGAAATATTCCAACTCTTGCATTTCAACGAAAGAAATCCAAAATGAACTTTGAAAAATCAAGAGAATGTAACTGTGACATGGTAAACCATGAAAAAACACTAATGTTGGGAGGGGGAGTCAAAAGTTGGGGGGTGGGGCCCTTTTGTGTCTCAAAATGCGCAAATGAAAAAATATTAAAAAAATTTGGAGGGGGGCTCTTTGGGGGATCTTGGGGGTCGAGTGGTCCTTTGGGAGCCCGGGGGACCTTTGGGGGCTGGGGGCTTCCTTCGGGGTTGGGGTAGGGGGATCGGAGCCCTTTGGGGGCTGGGGTAGAGGACCTCACAACACTGTTCAAATAGAACTTGTGTATTATAACGACCATAGAGTTTCACCCTCAAATCCTCTTCTAAATCATCTTCTAAAATGTCTCTAACTGTTTCGCCCAAGTAATTTCCTAAAATGTCTAAAACGGTTTCGCCCAAATAATCTCTAAACGTATTTTCTGCGTCTTCCTTTTGTTTTGACATCCCTGCGCTGTCACATTTGAAATTCCTAGTAAACCTTTTCCCGCGTTAATCTCTTCATCTTTAAGATCAAAACATTCGCCCGGAAACAATTCTCCTGGATAAACACCAACAAAACTATCAACCTTGACATCATCCGTCAGACATTAATAAACTTCGCCCGGAAACAATTCTCCTGGACGAACACCAAAGACATTAATAAACTCGCCCGGAAACAATTATCCTGGACGAGCACCAAAGACATTAATAAACTTTTCCCGGAGACAATTCTCCTTGAAAATACATCATAGTGAGAAAAATCCTGTTTTTTCATTCTCAGTGACAAAAACCATAAAAACATGCATAAATTGCTGTTGACATCCATGAAAAACATCAAATAAATTGACAAACACTCATAACCATCCAAGAAACATCCATCAAAGTGAGAAAAATCCTGTTTTTTCATTCTCAGTGAGAAAAACCATAAATTATTTACTGTCAACGTTAAACTAAATTGTAGATGGCAGCAGGGGTGAGCAATGGGAGTCGATAGGGGGGTTCTACTGGAGTCAGAGGGAGAGAGAGTAAGATGAATAAAGAGAGAGAGAGAGAGAGAGAGAGAGAGAGAGAGAGAGAGAGAGACGGAGTAAGAGGGAAAGAGAGAGAAAGAGAGAGAGAGAGAGAGGGAAGAGAGATACAGAGACGGAGAGAGAGAAACAGAGAGCATCTTAGGCAGAATACAGACCAAATGAGACTGTACAATAAGGCACCTATACCAATATTTTTTCTGCATGTTGTTTATGCCATTCGAGAGCAATACTGTTTGAAAGATGAAGAAGACGCTGATTTTCAATATCCTCGAAACCAAGAAGAAGATACTCACGTCCTATGAAGAACTGTTCAGTCACATTAATAGAAAACATAACACCATAGCGTGCAAAAAAATATATAAAACAGAAAAAGATTTAAAATATTTAGAAATATACATACATAAAATATAAAAAATATATATAAAACCATTATTGATTTAGTGCAACGTTTTTTGAAATAGCCTATAGCTGATTTTTTTTTCCTCAGTTAAGGTAGGCTTAAGTACTTCGTCGTTATGTTAGCAATGTAAATGTTTTTATTGACTTGTCGATTTTTTTCGAATATCTGGTAAACAAGAAAAAAATTTCAGGTCGTAGAGGGACCAATCAGTTGCCAGAAAAGAGTCGAACACGTGGTACCATATTTTTTTATCCCCTTCGATTAGATCTTAAACGCCTTGATTAGGTATTAGATTGCCACACCAGTAGAGACTGAAGCACCTTATTCGATGCGCTTCATCGAATAAGGTGCTTCTTTGCGTATTACGTGAAGGAAGACGCAAAATCAAGTCCTTTCAATATTAGTTCACTTGTCAGGCATTTTTATTCCAATTACTTTACAATATGATTATTGTAGTTTGTGTATATCAATTATTTTAAATACCGCGCATAGTGGCTTATAACGGGTCCAAGTTTTAGTTTTTCTTATTATAACTGAGCATATTCCTTGTAATTATCTTCTTGAAGATTAACTCCAACAAGTCTCCTTTTCCCTCTTCGCCTTCATTGGTTATTAATCTTTGCTTATTAATTAGTATAATTCCCAGTGACTACAACAAAACTGTAAAAAATATCGTAGTTCTCTTTATTTTCCCTGCTCAGTTCAAAAATCGTATTGCAGTTGTGAATTTTTAATCTGATAAGCTCCAATACTGTTTCAACTTTTAGTGCAAACAGAAACTCCGAACGACAGCAAAAAAAAATTCTAAAAATAACATAATTTGCTCTTTTGATTAAAAAAATGGTAATGCATTGAATTAGTAAGCTGCAATAGTTCTTAAACTTTATTAGCCAGCAGATAATTTCAGAGACTGTGATTAAAAAAAACTGCAAATTTTTTTTTTTTTTTTTCTATGTCCAAGAAACGTGTTGCGGTTATTAATTTGTCATCTGGCGAACTACAATATCAATTTTACTTTGACTGCAAACAGAAGTCCAACAACTATAGAAATTCAATCGGCCAGACTAAAGTTGGTACATCAATTCCCTGGTCGGAACTCAACAGATTGAAATCGGGGCAGAAATTTGGTAATTTCAGTGCACAAGAAATCTAAAATTTTCAATATTGAGAATGCCGGCTGCTAAATTTAAATCTGATTAAAACTAGTAAGGTAGTGTAGATAACACAATAGAAAATTTGAAGGTTACCAATAGGATTATTACGAGCTAAGAAAATTATATTATTACAAAACAAGTCTGTTATATAGATGGATGAGAACTGGGAACGGATCTTTGTCGACACATCCTCTTCCGTCCAAGAACCAAAAATATGAAGTCATGGGAATAAATATTTAAATGTGCAATAAAGTATCTGCAGCAATTGTAATTGATAAAAATTCTAGAAAAAAAATATGTCCCACCCCTCAGAGTGTCCCACCCATCAAAATAATTGTCAGGATTGAAACACAACCTAGTAGATATCCTACCAGAATTGGAAAGTTTTTATTGCAAATTTAGATGCCCTTGCGTTTTGAAATTAATAAACTCCTATCCCAATTAAAAATTCCAAAAAGCACTGTCCTGATTACCGAAGAAACGGTTTTAGTGACATATGACTGCATACAAAATTTTGTAATAAAATTGTCATTTCCTGTGCTATGCCATTCTGGTTGTGAATTTGCCATTCGGTGAGCATCAATACTAAACTCAGCTTTGAGCGCAACCACAAAATTCCCAGCGACTGCAATGAAACTGTCACAAAAATTTTGTAAAAAATAATATTATTTTTTTTTCTCAATCCAAAAATTACATTGGTATGGTGAATTGGCCATCTGATGAGTATCAGTATTAGCTCAAGTGTTATCAAATACAGAAACTGGCCATAATTACAATAAATTCACAAAAATAACATTTTTTTTCAGCTCAGTCCTAAAATCGTATTGTGGTTATCAATTATCCATTTGTGAGCAGCAGTAAAAACCTAGTTCAGTCTGCGTAGAAATTCAAAGAGACTGAAATACAATTTCACTAAAGTTATCTTTGTCTCTGTGATCAGTCCAAAAACCATGCTGCGGCTGTGAAAATTAATTTAACACGTTACGTTGCTACTATTGTTTTGTATTGTATCAGATTAATACCGTTTCTTGACTGCAAAGGTCCTTGCATCACCCTGCACTGTGTAGCTACAGCCAGGATTGAACTATGGTCCCCACATTACCAAGCTGAGATCGAACCCACTGCACCACTACTGGAGGTGTTACCATTATTCATTCAATTTTAAACAAGTTGAAATTCACAATAACATCAATAAATTTCGGCGTTTGGGGTTGGATACCCGCTGCCACCAGGTTGGGGGAAATGTCTACTACCTGTACTTGTAAAAAAGACCTATTAACTGGAACGTCGAATTTACACCCTGTTTGTCATCATTGACTCTAGAAGATATTCTTTATTTTGAAACAAATTTGTAATAGATTTCAAAAATATATTCAGTTTGGTTTATTTGAGTAAATAAAAATGTTTTGGCAAATTTTCAATTCAGGTCATAAATCTCTTCATAAATACAAATTTGTATATAGGGAGAACCAGACATCAAATCCATTCATTTTGACAAACTCAATATATTGTGAGTGATTTTTGTGAATGGATAGTTACATTGTGTGAAAAGTAACAATCTCAGACGCAGTATCACATTGTATGATAATTGTATGAGGTAAATCCCATCGTAAACACAATGTTGTATTCGGGGAAAATCAGATATTAAATCTACTCATTTGAAAAATGTACTTTTGTGAGTGATTTTTGTGAATAGTTGCATTGTGGGAAAAATGACGATCTCATACATAGCATAAACATTGTATAATATTTGTACAAGATAAATGTCATCATACACACAAACTTTGTATTTGTTTAGAACCAAATACTAAATCTACTCCTTTTGACAATTGATCATTGTGACTGAGTTTTGGTGATTAAAGGTTTCAAAAGAAAGCTTTTGGGATAGAAATAGTAAATTTTTTCTCATGTTACAAAATTTTGCACCTCCTGCCGTTTTATTTATCAGGGATATGGATGAAACCAAATCTTGTTCAGAGTAATCCTGCCATGCTTTTACGGTTAAAATGCTTATTTTGAAGTAAATATGTTATTCTAGCTAATTTTTCGGGAAATTTTAAGCACATTAAAAGTAAAATATATCACTCTATCTTAGCTGGAATTACTTACTGTTCAGGAAATAAAGCAAAGAGAAAAGAATTGTGCCCCAAAATGTAAATAAAAACAACTGAGTAACCAAAGTAAGTGACAAAAGTAACCAAAATAAAAGTAGGCAAAATAAAAATTAACTCACCTATTTAAAAAAAATATACGGAAAGTAAAAGATTCTAAGGTTCTAATTTATACGAGTAAAGAAATACAAAAAAATAAAGTAGAATAATTATTTTATAATTCATTTGAATTACGTGTAAAACATTTAAAAAATTAAAATTAAGTAAAGAATAAAAAAATTATAATAAGAATTAGAAACTTGTTTTAAGACTAATATAGAAATTGAAACAAGTTAAAAAAGAAAAAATAAAAATCAAATAGAAAAAATATAAGAAATTTAAGTAAATAACTTACCTAGCTCAATTCTAGGGCATAGACAGGAACTGTTTGTCCACAAGGTATATTCAGCGTTGGGCGTAATCTTCACCTTCGACTGTTTAAATACGTCGTATACATGAATGTTCGTCACTGTCAAGTCACCAAAAACTTGTATTGCCTTACAACGACCTCTGATTGCTAGAACATAAAAACAGAGTGAGAGAAAGAGATAGAACGAGAGAGAGAGAGAGAGGAAGTGAGAAATTTATTATACATGAGTATATACATATATATATATATATATATATATATATATATATATATATATATATATACATATATATATATATATATATATATATATATATATATATATATATATATATATATATATATATATATATGTATATATATATATATATATATATATATGTATATATATATATATATATATATATATATATATATATATATATATATATATATATATATATATATATATATATATAATATATATATATATATATATATATATATATATATATATATATATATATATATTCGTCACACAAACATATATTATTAGTGTGACGCTGTCCATCCCCCCCATTAAAATGTTTTTCCTGATTGTGAACGAGAAATGGATAGACCTAGTATCCTAATGAAGATGAAAGGGGTCCATACCCCTCGAAGGGAGAGGGGGTAACATTTTTACTTAGATTTTTTAACTGAAATTTTTCAACTTTTTTTCCATGTCTTAAAATCAGATTAAAAATACTTACAGCAAAAAAATCCGCTTTGATATTTTAAAAGTACAAAATGCAGATGTTGTAAATACGTCAATCGTGATTTTTTTTTATCATGATATATAATCGTGATATTTTAAAAAAATACAAAATGAGAATATAATACATGTCAGGTGTGGTTTTACTTACTTACTTACTTGCTCAAGTCCCATCCCTCCTCATGGGACGTCTTGGGGCCACTCCTTTCAAAGAAATCTGATGAACTAGGGCTCGATATGCTGTTCTGTCAAGTGCGGTTCGGGATAGTTTGGCAATGCGTTGTCGGTCAAAGTTTTCGATCCACCTTTTGCGCGGTCTTCCCCGTGGTCTAAGTCCTTCAGTTGTCCCTTCAAGCGCGATCTTGGGTAGGCGTTCGGGATTCATTTGTTTTCCGTTGCCGAACCAGCGCAGCTGCTGTTTTCGAATTTTGTTCCGGATATTGTCTTGCGACTTCACCCTTCTTCGCACTTCTTCGTTTGTGATATGGTCAGTATATTTGATCTTGGCTATCCGGCGGAGACATCTCATTTCGAACGCAAGGAGGTTACGCTCGTTTTCATCTTTTAATGTCCAGGTTTCACACCCATATAGAGCAATGGGTATGATCAGACTGTTGAATAGATGCACTTTCAGATGGCTCGAAAGGTTGTTAGATTTCCAGATTTTTGATCTGGAAGTCTTTTGAAGCTAGAGCTAGCAATACCGAGGCGGTGTTTAATATCGACAGTGTGGCAGTTGTCAGCTGTAAAGAGACTGCCGAGGTAAAGGAATTGATCGACTCTTTCCACTTGTTCACCATCTATTACTATCGAGGGGGGGTTTGTTATCTCCTGTCGTGATGTGAGCATGATTTTGGTCTTGTTTGCGTTAATCTGCATGTCAAACAGCTTTGTTGTTTGGGAGATACAGTCAGCCTGTCTCTGGAGTTCTTGGGCGGTAGTGGAAATCTGGACGATATCATTCACATGTGCTAGTTTGTCAATTAAGATTCCTCCTATTCTGACTCCATATTCGACGGGTATCAGGAAGAGGCTGGCATGCAGAAACAGGTTAAACAAGTGCGGTGAGAGGATGCATCCTTGCAGGACCCCGGAAGTTGTTGGGAATTCACCAGAGAGCCCATCAGAGGTCAGTATTTGACTTTTAAATTGGTTGTACATGTCCTCAGTGATTCTGACTATTTCATCTGGGACACCGTAGTGTCTTAGAATATGCCACAAGCCTTTCCTCCATATTAGGTCAAAGGCCTATCGGAAGTCAATAAAGAGCTGATAGAGGTCTCTGTTAAACTCAATGAACCGTTCCATCAGCTGACCCACAGTAAAGATTTGGTCAATAGTTGATCGTCCTGATTGAAAGCCCGCTTCATACTCGCCAAGAACAGAGGTGGTGATTGCTTGAATTCTGCAAAGCAGGATCTTGGTCAGGATTCTGGTTTGGTGGTTTGTGAGGCTGATGGGCCGGTAGTTGTCACATTCTTTCTTCGAGCCTTTTTTATGTATAGACCAGGTGGCTGATAAGAGACTGTGGTATAGGTCGACAACGTCTTCTGAACCAACATTTATCAGTTCAGCAGTGACACCGTCTGGCCCCGGAGCTTTGTCTCGCTTTAGGGATTCTATAGCCGCTTTGGTCTCGCTTCTAAGCATAGGTGGAGGGGGGTCTCGATCTATGATTGGGAAGGAGTTTAGGACATTTGGGGCGGTACATTGTTTTGGAACTTAGAACTTTTTTTGAACAGAATTTTATTTACTTAGATTTTTTTTTCACTTAATTTCTTTAGAAAAATAATATTGGCAGTGACATTTTTTATGGGCTAAATTTTTTTCTTTTGGACTTGGAATTTTTGTTTTTGACCATTGATTCAAAAAGAGAGAATGGTGAAAGCATCTCGAGAGGAGATGGACAGCAGTGTCCTGGTTAAGTGGATTCAGTAGCAATGGATGCTCTTTTGAGTGTGATAAAAAGCATCCCTAGTCCTGAGGATTTGACTCGGAATGAGCTTCTTGACAAATTTTATAGAGATTCAGATGAAATTTTCGAACAAGTAGATTTGAAAAGGTTGACACGGGATGAACTCATTGACACATTTCTTAGAGATTCATATGAAATTTTCGAATAATTTGATTTGGAGAGAATATTTCAGAATCACCCCTCACGAGATAAAACGGATACTAATTTACACGACACTTTCACTACAGGACGGAAACGTATTAGAGACTTAGAAAAAAAAAACAAATCAATATATCCAAAAAGGACATACGCCGACTAATATTTCACGGCAAACTAAGAAAGTTGGCTATACTAAAATCAACTTTAGATCCTCAACGTAAACAGTCACAAAAGAAAAGAAATAAAATCTGAGGGGTATTTTGGGATTTAGAATTTTTATTGGACTTATTTTTTTTTGGGGGGGGGGAACTTAGAATAGTTTCTGGGACTAGGAATTTTTTCAGATTTGGAATTTCTTAACTTAGATTTTTTTTTGGAACTTCGAATTACTTTGGGGCTTAGAACTATTTTTTGGTGGCTTAGAATTTTTGGAAGAACTTAGAAATTTTTTTTAATGTGTTTTTTTTCATGTCTTAAAATGACATTACATGTGCTTATAAGAGAGTTCAGAATGCTAACACTGTGAATAAATATTTTTGCTCATAAAAGCAAATGACTGGTTCTATTCTAGTGGAAGTTGAAGGTACAAGCTGCAGTGAAATGAAGCCTAGAGTACCCACTGTTGCAGTATAAATGCCAAGGGGGCATTGGCTACCCATTGAATAGGATGAGTATAATCGCAAGATATTGAATACAATTGAGAAAAAAGAGGAAGGAGATCACTTATACCACAAGGGAAATTAAAGACAATTCAATGAAAAGCAAACCATCGCCTTAGATTTATTTCGGAACTTAGAATATTTTTAATCGCTTAAAGTGACAACACCATGGACAATTACTAAAGAAATCGTTAATAATAAATTAATGAAAATCGTTAATTAATTTTTATCAGGGTAATTCCAACCAAGAAGAGGCTACTCCGATATTTTGGATAGAATATGGTATACTTTCTTACGCGGACAGGAATCCACTTTTCCTCTTCGATACCGTAAATTTTACGATTATATCATGGACAATCTTGAACAAGTGTACTGTATGACAACTCATAGACACAGCCTACAAGACACTTTAAATGCAACTGTGAAATATATTAAAGGCGATAATTTGAACCAATATATGAAAATAGTGCGATAAGTATGTTATTATTGTCTTTAAAAAAAAATGTTTTGAAATTATAAAAAAGTCCGAGATAAGTTAACAGGGTTTAACATAATCTGAAAGAGATGAGCAAGAATTTTCCCGAAGTCCAAATAAAGACGCACAGAGAGATATACACACACACGTGCACGCACACGCACAAATACAGATGCACACACAAAAACATACACACACACGCACAAACACATGGATTTTTTTTTTCTGTGCAGCTGCGTCAATGGTATTCTGTGGTTGATCATCGACAGTACCTAGTTTATTGTATGTTTCAATCAGTATTTTTCTACATTGCAAGGATAATTAAAAAAAAAACTTCCCGATAAATACATTTTTTGAAGAAAAGTAAAGGCCGTTTTAAACATAAGCTCAGCATATACAAATACCTGTTAACATTCAAACTCAAAACGACCAGAAATTGCTATTAAAGAATAAATGAAACCCAAAACGAACAGAAATTAAATAGACAATCATAGCAAAAAACATACAACAAGTAATAACATAAATGAGTTAATAGATCTTAAAGCGAGTAATGCTTAGATTGAATATGAAAATTAAGCTTAAAACGAAAAAAAAATTCCTATTGAAATATAAATGAAACTTAAAACGAACAGAAATGAAATCAACAATCAATGCAAAAAAACATACAATAGATATTAATGTAAATTTTAACAGGTATTTGTATCTGCTGAGCTTAAGTTTAAAATGACCTTCACTTTTCTTTGAAAAAATTATTTTTCGGAAAGTTTTTTTTTAATTAATTTTTGTTCGGTTTTGATTACAAAAAGTTTTAAGGATTTAAAAATTTCTTATTTCTAAATCAAACTTTTAAAAAAAAATCAAATGTTCATCAAAGTATCAAAAATAGTATCAAAGTAACAATCTCAAAGTGAAAAAACGGGTTTGTGTCAACCTCGGAGTTTTTATTATCTGATGTTTGAACTATTGTTAACAAAATGGCTATCTCAAAATTTCGGATGGGTTTGGGGAAAAAGGGCGTGGGGGGATAATTATCCTTCAGTCTCGTTTTACTCTTTAAAAGTGAACTAGAAATTTCTATTTTCAATCAAATGAGCCCTCTCTGAAGTTTACACGAGCATCCCTTCTATAAGAACCATTTATACCATTAGACTATTACTTACAACGCCTGTCCCTGGGCCCTGGGGGGGTTGTGTCGAACCCGGAGTTTTAATATCTGATGGTTCAACTATTTTTAACAAAATGGTCCCCTTAAATTTTTATCGGATGGGTTTATCCATCCGACAAACCCAAAGGCGTGGAGGGCGGGAGGGGCTAGTTGCCCTCCGATCTTTTTTACTCTGAGAAAATGAACTACAACTTTTAATTTCCATCCAAATGAACCCTCTCTGAAGTTTATACGAGCATCCCTTTCATATGAACCAGATACGACCCCAGGACATAGCTTACAATGCCTGCCCACAGGGCCCTGGGGGGTTTGTTCGACACCGTATTTTTTCGTATCTGACCTTTCAACTATTTTCAAAAAATGGCTCTCTCAAAGTTCATATTGGATGGGTTTGAGGAAAATAGGGCATGGAGAGGGGGGCTAGCTGCCCTCCAATCTCCTTTTACTCTTAAAAAGTGAACGAGAACTTTCAATTTCCAATCATATGAGCCAACTCCGAAGTTTATACGAGCATACCTTCCATAAGAACCATATATGCCCCCAGAGCAATACTTACAACGCCTGCCCGGGACCTGGCGGGGGGTGTGTCGACACAGGAGTTTTTCTTATCTGACCTTTGAACTATTTTTAACGAAATGGTTATACGTAAAGGAGTTTTTGTTATATGATCTTTGAACTATTTCTAACAAAATGGCTACCTCAAACTTTTTATGGCTTAGGCTTGGGGGAGGGCTAGTTACCCTCCTATCACTTTTGACTCTTAAAAAAAGCACTAGAGCTCTCGGTTTCCAATCGAATGAGCCCCCTTTGAAGTTTAAACGACGACCCCTTCTATATGAAGTGCCTCTGGGAAAAAAATAATAAAACATTGGAGCCAAGTGCCTCTGGAAAACAATTAATGGAGTGTGGCGGGAGACTAGCTGCTATCCGATCACTTTTGACTCCCAAAAAGCGGAGTCATCTATGAAGTTTATACGAGCATCCCTTCCATAACAACCATATATTCTCCCTGGGCATAACTTACAACGCCTACCCCCTGGCCCTAGGGGGCTGTGTCGACTCCGGAGTTTTTTGTTATCCTAACTTTGAACTATTTATAACAAAATGTCTATCTCAAAATTTTTATCTGATGCATTTAGGGCGTGGACGGGGGGCTAGTTGCCCTCCGATCTCTTTTGACTCTTAAAAAGTGAACAAGAACTTTCAATTTCCAATCAAATGAGCCCTCTTCGAAGTTTATACGAGCATCCCTTCTATAAGAACCATATATACCATTAGACTATTACTTACAACGCCTTTCCCTGGGCCCTGGGGGGTTGTGTCGAACCCGGAGTTTTAATATCTGATGGTTCAACTAATTTTAACAAAATGGTCCCCTCAAATTTTTATCGGATGGGTTTATCCATCCGATAAACCCAAAAGCGTGGAGGGCGGTAGGGGCTAGTTGCCCTCCGATCTTTTTTTACTCTGAGAAAATGAACTACAACTTTTAACTTCCATCCAAATGAACCCTCTCTGAAGTTTATACGAGCATCCCTTTCATATGAACCACATACGGCCCCGGGACATAGCTTACAATGCCTGCCCACAGGGCCCTGGGGGGTTTTGTCGACACCGTATTTTTTCGTATCTGACCTTTCAACTATTTTCAAAAAATGGCTCTCTCAAAGTTCATATTGGATGGGTTTGAGGAAAATAGGGCATGGAGAGGGGGGCTAGTTGCCCTCCAATCTCCTTTTACTCTTAAAAAGTGAACGAGAACTTTCAATTTCCAAGCATATGAGCCAACTCCGAAGTTTATACGAGCATACCTTCCATAAGAACCATATCTGCCCCCAGAGCAATACTTACAACGCCTGCCCGGGACCTGGCGGGGGTTGTGTCGACACAGGAGTTTTTCTTATCTGACCTTTGAACTATTTTTTAACTATATGGCCATACGTAAAGGAGTTTTTGTTATATGACCTTTGAACTATTTCTAACAAAATGGCTACCTCAAACTTTTCATGGTTTAGGCTTGGGGGAGGGCTAGTTACCCTCCTATCACTTTTGTCTCTTAAAAAGGGCGCTAGAGCTCTCGGTTTCCAATCGAATGAACCCTCTTTGAAGTTAAACGACGACCCCTTCTATATGAAGTGCCTCTGGGAAAAAAATAATAAAACATTGGAGCCAAGTGCCTCTGGAAAACAATTAATGCAGTGTGGCGGGAGACTAGCTGCCATCCGATCACTTTTGACTCCCAAAAAGCGAATTACAACTTTCAATTTACAATCAAATGAGCCCCCTATGAAGTTTATACGAGCATCCCTTCCATAACAACCATATATTCTCCCAGGGCATAACTTACAACGCCCACCCCCCGGCCCTAGGGGGCTGTGTCGACTCCGGAGTTTTTGTTATCTGAACTTTGAACTATTTATAACAAAATGTCTATCTCAAAATTTTTATCTGATGCATTTAGGGCGTGGAGGGGGGGGGGGGGGGGGCTAGTTGTCCTCCGATCTCTTTTGACTCTTAAAAAGTGAACAAGAACTTTCAATTTCCAATCAAATGAGCCCTCTTCGAAGTTTATACGAGCATCCCTTCCATAAGAACTATATATGCCCCTAGAGCATTACTCATAATGCCTGCCTCCGGGTCCTGGGGGGTTGCGTCGACACCTTATCTGACCTTTGAACTATTTTTAATGAAAAAAAAATCGGATGGGCTTGGGGAAAGAAGGGTATACGGGGAAACGGGGGGCTAGTTACCTTCGGATATCTTTTGACTCTTAAAAATTGAGCTAGAACTTTCAATTTCTATTCAAATGAGCCCACTCTGAAGTTTATACGAGCATCCATTTTATAAGAAACATATACGCCCCCAGGACAAAACTTACAACGCCTATCTCCCGGGCCGTGGAGGGAGTTTTACTTATCTAGTTTTTGAACAATTTCCAATAAACTGGCTTTTAGCTGGTAATTTACAATTGTCCTAGTTGCTGACTGAATATAAAAATTTAATTAAAGCACTTTTGAATACAACAAACTCAGCCACTTGTTAAACTTCCTGTGTTTTACTTGCAGGCCAAGTACCAAATATTTAATGAAAGCACTTTTGAGTACAAACTCAGCTAGTCGATAAATGCCGTGTGTTTACGATAAAATTTAATAAAAGCACTTTTGAGAACAATTTTTTCAGGTATTTGACAAATTTCGAGTGTCTTAGTTACCAACTGGCTATAAAAAATCTAATAAAAGCACTTTTAAGCACAACAATCTCAACTTGTTGGTAAATTCCGAGTGTTTTAGTTGCTAACTGAGTTACAGAAAATTTTATGAAAGCACATTTTAAGAAATTCTGGTTTTAGTTATCGACAACTAGGTTACAATAAGTTAACTGATTTCAGGTTTGCTTCATTTAGGTTTACTGGGCATGGCAGGCCACGCTAAGTGAACGTAAATGAACCTAACTAAAAAACCTGGCATTCATGAACTGGAATTTAGCAACTAGGAATTTACCTAGGAATTAGAAAAACACTTGGAATTTACCAACTAGCTGATTTTTTGTATCCAAAACCACTTTTATTAAATTTTTGGTACTTGGCCTGCAAGTAAAACAAAGGGAATTTATCAAGTACCTGCTTTTGTTATACCATACTCAAAAGTGCGTTAATTAAATTTTTTATATTCAGTAAGCAACTAAAAACTTGGAAATCACCAACTAGTTGAGTTTTTTGGAGTCAAAAGTGCTTTCATTTATTTTTTTGGTACTCCGCCAAAAACTAAAACACTAGGAATTCATCCATTCTCTGAGTTTTTTGTAGTCAAAAGTGCTTTAATTGAATTTTTATTAAACAGTTATCAGCTAAGACACTTGGAAATTACCAACTAGTTGAGTTTTTTTAGTTGAAAGTGCTTTCATTAATTTTTTGGTACTCAACCAGTAACTAAACAAACTCAGAACTCATCAAATATCTGAGTTTGTTGTACTTAAAACTGTGTTCATTCATTTTTGTTACTCACTCAGCAACTAAAACACTTGGAATTTACCAACTAGCTGAGTTTGTTGTACTCAAAAGTATTTTTAATAAAATTTTTGTACCCAGTCGGTAACTAAAACAGTTGGAATTTACCAACTAGCTGAATTTTTGGTTCTCAAAAGTGGTTTTATTAAATTTTTCGTATTATACCTGCAAGTAAAACACACGTGATTTTTCAAGTAGCTGAGTTTGTTGTTCTCAAAAGTTCTTTTATTAAATTTTGAGTACTCGGCCCGCAAGTAAAATACATGGAATTTATCAACTAGTTGGGTCTGTTGGACTCAAAAGTGTTTTTATTAAATATTTTTAAATTCAGTCAGCAACTAATACACTTGGGAATTACCAGCTTGTTAAGTCTGTTGTAATCAAAAGTGTTTTGATTAATTTTTCATAGTACTCAGCCAGCAACAAAAATACTCGGAATTTATCATTTAGCCGAGTTTGTTGTACTCAAAGGTGCTTTCATAAAATTTTTGTAACTCAGTCAGCAACTAAAACACTCTTTACCATTTTACTAACTAGTTGAGTTTTTTTGTAGTAAAACAGACGAAGTTTATCAAGTAGTTGAGTTTTTTTTTTACTCAAAAATGCTTTATTAAATTTTCGTGATATTCAATTAGCAACTAAAAGACTTGGAATTTACCAACTAGTTGAGTTTGTTGTACTCAAAAGTGCTTTCACTAAATTTTTATTATCTTGCCAAAAACTAAAACACTCGAAATTTACCAACTAGCTGAGTATGCTGTATTCTAAAATACTTTTATATTTTTTTTTAAGTCCTGTTTATACATCTTTGACAATTAATTTTTTTATTCCTTAATAATATTTTTATTCCTTAGTTCAGCTCTAATAAAAAACTAAGACCAAATTAAAATAATAAAAAATTTATTGCAAATATAAAAGCATAACACTCTTATAGTCGTCATCAGTAGCGAGATTGGCCATAAACAGATAAATAGGAGTTCTTCCAGAATGATGATGAATTCTTGTATTCCAAATTTCTTTTATACGAATCATCTCTGTCATTTTTCAAGAAATGGGAAGAACTCAAGTAGGGGATCCTGATTTTCTTGATCTTTTATTTTTCTTGTTGTGATCTCTTTCTAGTATGCCGTAACTCCTTTTCCAAGACCATCGTTGTGATTTTGAGCTTTCATGGGATGGTAATGGCGCCCTTTCTCCCGCTAGTGTCTTACTTGATCAATCTGAAACTGAATTTCTCGCCACTCTAGTTGATTTCATTTCATTCAATATTTGTCTCTTAATCTCTTCCAGATGCACCTCATATATTCTAATGTCCACATGTTCTCATTTGATTACATTAGACTATTAAGAATTGGTAAATAATGATAATTGCCTTTACAAATGATACAATCGCAGTAAAAAAATATTTCTATTTCAATATTTTGGTAATCAAAATTTCATTCGAAAATAGCTGTGTGATTGCTTCTAGTAACAGCCCTAAAAAAGGAAAGGTTAACCTTAAAGATGTTTTTTGCTTAAAGTTCACTATTACACATCCATAAAACGGGGTCCTATGATATACAATGTTTTTTACTGTGTTGGATGCACGTATAACGATCAATTATGTCCCTTTGTATCCGCTTTGCAAAGAACTTAACCTCATCTTCAGGACAGTGATAAGCACCTTCAAATTTTGGGCATTTAAACTCTTCTAAGTTGAAAGTTGGATTCTGGGGTCACAGTTTTGGATAAAAAGTTTGTCTGTAGGCAAATTGCTCTTTACATACAACGCTTCAACTCCAGAAAATGGCATATTTCTCTGACTTCTTCCTGAACAGTACTCAGTTCTTTACAATATTTATTGTCAGGTGTTATCAATCGGTCATAAAATCCATGTCCGTTAAACTATCGTAATGTAGTACTTCACAAGCTTTTATCATCGTCAAACATATTATGGTTAACTTTCCATTGATAACAGCTAATTTCTTCATGTTCTTCAGTCAATATTAAAAGTGCGCATTCGAATATAGCTACACAGGCTGATGATTACAAGCCAATAAATTCACTGTCATATATTCCAATCATGTGTTTATCCTTCCAATTTACAAAACATAGTGATTGAAAACATATATAACTACGTACTGTCGATGATCTGCTACAGAGTACCATTTAGGCAGCCGCATAGAAACAACCCATGTGTGTGTTTCTGTATATGCACGCACGTGTAAACCCTGTTAAACTATCTCAGACTCTATTTTTTATTTCAAAACATTATTATTTAAAAAAAAAACAATAATAACGTACGTATCCTACTATTTTCACATATTGGTTGAAATTATGGAAATGATTTAAAAATAACTCCCTACCAGTTATTCTTAAAATTTTGTATTCGGTCCATGGACTATTATTGATTATTATTGAAGCCCTAATATTAGTAGAATATTAGTAGAATATGTATTATGATTACGACAGTCTCCATCTCCCCATTAAATTTTTTTCTGATTGTGAACTAGGAATGGATAGACATAGTATCGTATTGAACATAACAGGGTTTATACCCTTCGGAGGGAGGGGGTTCAAATTTTTAAGGGGGTAACTTGTTTTTACTTAGATTCTTTAACTGAATTTTTTTCAACTTTTTTCCATACCATAAAATTATATTAGATACACTTATAACAAAAAAATCACTTGGGGTGTCTAAAAAAATGAGGATGATTTAAATATGTTAGTCGTGGTTTTTCTATTTGAAAATAATGTTTCTAGTGACGTTTTTTTTTACTTATTTTTTCTTATTGAACTGAAACTGAAATTTTTTCAACTTTTTATTCAGTTCTCATAATCGCGTTAAATATATTAATAGCAAAAAACACTTAAAATACTTTTTAAAATACAAAATGAGGATGAAATAAATATTTCAGGCGTGATTTTTTCTATTAGAAAAATAAGGTTTGTAGTGAAGTTTTTTTTACTTATTTTATATTTATTGAACTGGAATTGAAGTTTTTTCAGTTTTTTTTCATGTCTTAAAATTATGTTACATATAATTATAGCAAAAAAAATTAAGTGTGATTTTAAAAAGTAAAAAATGAAGATGTTGTAAATACGTCAATCGTGATTCTTTCTATTAAAAAAATAGTGCTTGTAGTGACATTTTTTGGAACTTTTTTATTCTAGACCATTGATTCAAGAAGAGAGAGTGGTGAATGTATCTCGAGAGGAGATGGACAGCAGTAGCAATGATGGATCCAGTAGCAATGGATTTTGAGTGCGATAAAAAGCATCCCGCGCCCTCAGGCTTTGACTCGGGATGAACATATTAAAAAACTTGTATACGGATTCTTATGAAATTTTAAAACAATTTGATTTGGAGAGATTGACTCAGTATGAAATAATTGACACATTTATCAGAGATTTTGATGAAATTTTCAAAGGATCCGATTTGGGGAGAATATGTCAGAATCACCGCTCACGAGATAAAAAGGATACTAATTTATGCGACACTTTCACTACAGAACGGAAAGGTAATAGAGACTGCGAAAAAAAAACAAATCATTATATCAAAAAAGGACATACGCCGACTAATATTTCAAGGCAAACTAAGGAAGTTTGCCCTACAAAAGCCACCTTTAGATCTTCAACGTAAACATTCACAAAAGAAAAGGAATCAAATCTTGGGTGTATCATGGGACTTCGAATTAATTTTGGACTTTTAATGGACTCTTTTTGTGCTTTTTTCAGGAGACTTAGAATTTTCTTGGGGATTAGAATTTTACCGGAAACTTAGAATGTTTTGATTTTTTTTCATGTTTTAAAATGACATTACATGTGCTTATAACGGAGTTCAGAATGATAACATTGTGAATAAAGATTTTGTTTATAGAAACATATAACTTGTTCTGCTCTGGTGGAAGCTGAAGGTACTAGCGGCAGTGAAATGAAGCCGAGAGTATCCACTGTTGCAGTAGAAAGGCCACGGGGGCATCGGTTACCCATTGAATGGGATGAGTATACTCGAGAAATACTGAGTATCATAGAGAAAAAGAGGAAGGAGATCACTAATACCACCAGGAAAATTAAGGGCAATTCAATGTAAAGCAAAGCATCGCATTAGATTTATTTTGGAACTTAAAAATTATTTTTAAACCTCTTAAAGTGACAACAGCTCGGACAATTACTAAAGACAACATTAATATGAGCTAAAAAATATCATGAATAATTTATATTTCTTAAAAATCTCAACCAGGTAGACGCTCCTACGACATTTTGGATAGAATGTGGTATACATTCTTACACGGACAGGAATCTGACTTTTCCTCATCCATACTGGGAATTTTACGATTATGTCAAAGACAGTCTTGAACAAGTTTTCCTTATGAAAACTGATATACCTAGACTACAAGATACTTTAAGGGCAACTGTGAAATGTATTAAAGACAATAATTTCAGCCAATATGTGAAAATAGTACGATACGTACGTTATTATTTTTTTGTCAATGGCGCTTTACTGAAAACCAATTTTATTACTAATATTTTATTTTGTACTTAATATTGAAAATAAACCTTAAAATTATAGTAAAATTTTGAACTGATGAGCTTTCAGCAATTGATATCGTTATATATCAAACATTCAGTTTAATTTATTAGTTCTTTCTAAAGTTGTTCAAGACAAATATAGTTTCGCTACAAACAAGAGTTTGGATACTGCCCCCTTCCTTAACTGTAAATAAAAACCAAAACCCTACTGTGTCATTGGCGCTTCACTGAAAGCGAATATTATTACAAGTGTTTTCTTTTCCAGTTCTTACATCATTGAAAACAAAAATTAAATTCGAGTGAAATAAATTCTTGAACTGATGGATCTTTCAACAACTAATATCATTGTATATCAAATATTCAATTTGATGTTCTTGATACTTTCCAAGACTGTTCAAGACGCATATAGTTTTCAGTAAAGTGCCAATGACGCAGTAGATTTTAGGCTTTTACAGTGAGAGAAGGAGGCAATACCCAATTTCTGTTCGTTTTGGGTTTTATTTGTTCTTTAATAGCAATTTCTGGTCGTTTTGAGTTTGAATTTTAACAGGTATTTGTATCTGCTGAGTTTAAGTTTAAAATGGTCTTTACTTTTCTTTGAAAAACTTATTTTTCGGAAAGTTTTTTTAATTTATTTCTGTTCGTTTTTGATTGCAAAAAGTTTCAAGTTTTTAAAAATTCCTTATTTCAAAATCCAACTTTAAAAAAATCAAATCTGTACCGAAGTATCAAAACTGGTATTAAATTAACAATACCAAGGTGAAAAAGTTTGGAAAAAAATAAATGGAGTGTGGGGAGAGGCTAGGTGCCCTCCGATCACTTTTTACTCTTAAAAATGGAATTACAACTTTCAATTACCAATCAAATGAGCCCTCTATGAAGTTTATACGAGCATCCCTTCCATAACAACCATATAAGCCCCCAGGGCATAACTTACAACGCCTACCCTCCAGCCCCGGGGGGCTGTGTTGACACTGGAGTTTTTATTATCTGAACCTTGAACTATTTAAACAAAATTTCTATCTCAAAATTTTTATCTAATGCATTTAGGGCGTGGAGAAGGGGGGGGGGCTAGTTGCCCTCCAATCTCTTTTGACTCTTAAAAAGTGAACGAGAACTTTCTATTTCCAATCAAATGAACCCTCCCCGAAGTTTATACAAGCATACCTTCCATAAAAACAATATATGGCCCAGAGCATTACTTACAACGCCTGCCCCTGGGCCATGGGGGGTTGCGCCGACACAGGAGTTTTTCTTGTCTGACCTTTGAATCATTTTTAATGAAATGGTTATTTTAAAATTTTTATCGGATAGGTTTTAGGAAAAAGGGTGTGTGTGGGAGTGGGGCGGAGCTAGTTGCCATCAGATATCTTTTGACTCTTAAAAAGTGAACTAGAACTTTGATTTCCAACCAAACGAGCCCTCTCTGAAGTTACAGAAGCATCCGTTTCATAAGAACCATATAGGCCATCAGGACAACACTTACAACGTACACCCCTGGGCACTGGGGGGCTGTGTTTACACCGGAGTTTTTGTTATCTAATTTTCGAACAATTTTTAAAAAAACTGGCTGTCTCAAAATTTGTAACGGATGGGTTTGAGGAAAAAGTGCATGGGGGGCTAGTTGCCCTTAAATCTTTTGACTCTTAAAAAGTGAGCTAGAAATTTCAATTTCCAATCAAATGAGCCCTCTACAAAGTTTATACGAGCATCCATTTCATAATAACCATAAATGCCCTTAGGGCATAACTTACAACGCCTTCTTCCGGGCCCTGGGGGGTTCTAGTGACACCGGAGTTTTTCTTATCCGACCTTTTAACTATTTTTTTTTAACAAAATGTCTATCTCAAAATTTTCATCAAATGGGTTTGGAAAAAGAAGCCGTGGGGGGGGGGGGCTAGTTGCCCTCATATTTCTTTTGACTTTAAAAATTGAACTCGAACTTTCAATTTCCAATCAAATAAGTCATCTCTGAAGTTTATACGAGTATCCCTTTCATAAAAACCATATATGAACCAGGGCATAACTTACAACACCTGCCCTCGGGTCCTGGGGGGTTGTGTCGACACCTGAGTCTTGTTATCTGACTTATGAACAATTTTTAGCTTAATGACAATCTCAAAATTTTTATCTGATGCATTCGGAAAAGATGGGCGTGGGGGCTAGTTGCCCTCCCATCTCTTTTGACTCTCAAAAACTGAGCTAGAACTTTCAATATCCGATTAAAGTAGCAGTCTCGTAAGTTTTTGCGAGGATCCCTTCCATAACAACCATATATTCCCCCAGGGCATAACTTACAACGCCTGCCTTCGGGTCCTTGGGGGCTGTGTCAACCCCGGAGTTTTTGTTATATGGTCTTTGAACTATTTTTTTTTTTATATAAAATGGCTATCTCAAAGTTCTTATCAGATGGCTTTAAGAAAAAAAAGGCGTAAAGGGGGGGGGGGGGTAGTGCCCTCCAATCTCTTTTGACTCTTAAAAAGTGAACTAGAACTTTTAATTTCTAATCAAATGAGCCCTTTTTGATGAGTATTCGAGCACCCCTTCCATAAGAACCATATATTCCCCCAGGGTATAACTTACAACACGTGCCCTCTGGTCCTGGGGGGTTGTGTCGACACCTGGGTTTTTGGTATCTGACTTTTGAACAATTTTTAGCTTAATGGCAATCTCAAAAGTTATATCTGATGCATTCGAGAAAAGATGGGTGTGGGGCTAGTTGCCCTCCAATCTCTTTTGACTCCCAAAAACTGAACTAAAACTTTCAATTTCCGATTAAAGTAGCAGTCTCGGAAGTTTTTTACGAGGATCCCCTCCATAAGAACCATATATTCCCCCAGGGCATAACTTACAACGCCTGCCTTCGGGTCCTTGGGGGCTGTGTCAACCCCGGAGTTTTTGTTATATGGTCTTTGAACTATTTTTTTTTTTATATAAAATGGCTATCTCAAAGTTCTTATCAGATGGGATTAAGAAAAAAGGGCGGGGAGGGGGGGGGGGGGGGGTAGGTGCCCTCCAATCTCTTTTGAATCTTAATAAGTGAACTAGAACTTTTAATTTCTAATCATATGAGACCTTTTTGATGTTTTTACGAGCATCCCTTCCATAAGAACCATATATTCTCCCAGGGTAGAACTTATAACACCTGCCCCCGATCCCTGGGGAGTTTTGTCGACACTGGAGTTTTTGTTATATGATCTTTGAACTATTTTTAACGAAATAGCTATCTCAAAATTTTATCGGATGCATTTGGGAAAAAGGGCGTTGGGGGGGGGGGGTCAACCTCCAATATGTTTTCTCACTTAAAAAGTGAACAAGGAATTTCAATTTCCAATCAAATGAGCCCTATCTGAAGTTTATACGAGCATTCCTTCCATAACAACCATATATGCCCCCAGTGCATAATTTATAACCCTTGCCCTGAAGACATTGGGAGGGGGGAGTATCATGCTCAAAGATATAATTTCCAGAACTTTCAACTACGTTGAACACAATGGCTATCTCACAATTTTGATTGGATGTGTTTGGGGAAATGGTGGGCGTGGAAGGGGTTTTAGTTGCCTTCCGATCACTATCGAAAATTAAAAAGGCCACTAGCGATTTAAATTTCCAATCGAATGAGCCCTTTTTGAAGTTTCTACGACAACGCTTTGTATAAAAACCTTATTTGGCCCCAGGGTATAACTTATAACCCTTGCTCTGAGGGATGTGGGGGGGGGTGTCATCCTCAAAGACCTAATTTCCAGAATTTTAAACTACGTTGAACAAAAGGGCTATCTCAAAATTTTGATTAAATAAAAAAAAAGTTTTTTTAACTGAAAGTAAGGAACGACGTTAAAACTTAAAACGAACAGAAATTATTCCGTATATGAAGGGGGCTGTCCCCTCCTCAACGCCTCGCTCTTTACGCTAAAGTTTTTTTATTGTTTAAAAAAACAGAGTTGTGAGAAAGTCAAACTTTAGCGTAAAGAGCGAGGCGTTGAGGAGGGGACAGCCCCCTTCATATACTGAATAATTTCTGTTCGTTTTAAGTTTTAACGTCGTTCCTTACTTTCAGTTAAATAAACTTTTTTTTTATTTAATTTTTGAACGTTTTTGAATTAATGCAGGTTTTGATTTTGGCTCACCGTACATGAATAATTAAAACAAAATTTGCATATTATATTTGGTTAAATGGCTTTCTCGAAACTTGTTTAATTTTATTTACGAACGTTTTTATTAGTAATAAATATACGTAACTTAGAATTAACTTACGTAACGAACTTCTATATTCATAAATTTTTAACACGTATATTAGGGGGTTCGCCCCCTAGTCAATACTCTGCTCTTTAAACTATAGTTCGAATTTTTTTCCAGTTCTTTAAAAATGACCTCTTAATCACAATCAGTTGATCAGTTGAAAAACTTGTTTTTTTTTATTTAATTCCTGATGTTTTTCTTTAATAATGCTGGGAAATCCGGCGCCCCCTTCATAGTAATGTCCCTTCCCCCATGAAAACTTCCTTCATGGAAAGATCCTTCCATATAGCCCCCGACCCTCTCCTTCCCCCACCTACCAGAAAAAATCTCCTCTGAAAAAGTCTGTATACTTCCCAATAACCAATACTATATGTTAACATTGAGTAAAGTTCATAACTTTCAGCCCTCCCCCTGGGGACTTTGGGGGATCAAGTCATCCTAAAAGACATTTTTATCATATTTTCGACCATGCTGAACAAAATGGCTATCTCAAAATTTTGATCGGGTGACTTTGGGAAAAAAATGAGCGTGGGAGGGGGCCTAGTTGCCCTCCATTTTTTTGGTCACTTAAAAAGGGCACTAGAACTTTTAATTTCCGTTCCAATGAGCCCTCCCACGATATTCTAGGACCACTGGGTCGATACGATCACCCCTGGGAAAAAAAACAAAAAAAAACAAACAAATAAACACGCATCCGTGATCTTTCTTCTGGCAAAAAATGTAAAATTCCACATTTTTGTAGATAGGAGCTTGAAACCTCTACAGTAGGGTTCTCTGATACGCTGAATATGATGGTGTGATTTTCATTAAGGTTCTATAACTTTTAGGGGGTCTTTCCCACTTTTTTCGAAAATCAGCCAAATTTTCTCAGGCACGTAACTTTTGATGGGTAAAATTAAACTTAATGAAACTTATATATTTGAAATCAGAATTAAAATCTGATTCTTTTGATGTATCTATTGGTATCAAAATCCCGTTTTTTAGAGTTTCGGTTACCATTGAGCCGGGTCGCTCCTTACTTACAGTTCGTTACCACGAACTGTTTGATTGGCTGTGTTAGGGGAAAAGGTGGGCGTGAGACGGGGGTTAGTTGCCCTCCAATCACTTTCGACTGTTAAAAAGGGCACTAGTCATTTGAATTTCCAATCGAATGAGCCATTTTTGAAGTTTCTACGACAAAGCTTTCTGTAAAAAGCTTATATGCCTCAGGGGATAACTTATGACCCTTGCCCTCAGGACTGTGGGGGAGTGTCCTTCTCAAAAACATATTTTCTATGTGGAAATAAACTACGTAGAACAAAATGGCTATCTCAAAGATATGATTTCCAGAACTTTCAACTACGTTGAACACAATGTCTATCTCAAAATTTTGATTGCATGTGTTTGGGGAAACGGTGGGCTTGGAAGGGGTGTTCGTTCCCTTCCAATCACTTTTGACCATTAAAAAGGGCACTAGAACTCTCGATTTCCAATCGAATGAGCCCCATTTGAACTTTTTTTGACGACCCTTCCATATGAGGTGCCTCTGGGAAAAAAATAATAATAAATAAATAAATAATAATACATTGGAGCCGTATGGCCTTTACTATAGGCAACGCTATAGCATTGCCTCTGATAGGCAAAAAACGTGATTGGCTTACAAAAACATGTCACTCTATGTTATGCCATATAAAGAATGTCATAAAGGAAATGACATATGTTACACAATGAAAATAAGTCATAAAAGGAATGATATGATTGGTTTAAAAATAATATACAGCTCTATTTCACAAAAGAACTGACATTAAGGAAATGATAAATGTTACAAGAGGAATAACATGATTGGTTACAAAATATGTCAAATAACTGGATTAAAACCTATTTTTTTACTAAAGAATTCAGGCTTACATTCCTGAAATTTATTTTTTTTAAAGGATAAAAGCGTAAAATCCTCTGACATAGTTTTTTTTTTTCTTTTAAGTGAAATTGCTTAGGTTTGGCTGGCAAAGTCCTTTTTTTCACTTCTATGCCAAACTTCTCTTATGAATTAAAATGGTTCTTACCAAAGGCCCGTTACAGACTAGCCAACCACAAAAGGATAGGCTCAACAATACTGGCCAGCTAACACTTGTCAAGAAGATCAGTTCAAATACTATGAGTCATTTCATTTAGCTTTCAATTAGTCATTTTCTTAATTTTCAAGCTGTAATATTGTGGACTTTTTCCTTTGAATGTTTTTTTTTCTGTTTTGGCTATATTCTTCAGGTGGATTTTTCTTATGTCTTCAAGTTGGATTACGCCAAAAGCCTGTCATAGGCTGGCCAAACATCAAAAGTAGACGAGACTAAAGCCTTTGAACTATAGGCTATAAAAATTGGTATTCAAATTTCGTAATTTTCATTTTCAAATAATTGCCATTGAAATAGTTTCTGAATTTTAAAGCAGTAAGAATATGCATTTTTATAGTCCTTTGTTTTATGTATTTTAAGGTTCTTAGGTGATTTTTTTTGTGGATTAGATTTTCTTTCCGATTTCCATAGCAAATTCACTTTTGGTTTTACAATAAACATGGTCAAAATGGTCATCTCAAATATCCCAAGATTAATTTTAAATAATTTCTATTGAATTTTCAAGCTGAATTCAGGAATGTAAGCTACTACCGTACATACTAAATACAACACCAAAGAAAGCAAGTTTACTGTCCTATAATTGTTTAGTAAAAAATAGGTTTTAATCCAGTTATTTGACATATTTTGTAACCAATCATATTATTCCTCATGCAGCATTTATCATTTCCTTAATGTCAGTTCTTTTGTGAAATAGAGCTGTATATTATTTTTAAACCAATCATATCATTCCTTTTATGACTTATTTTCCTTGTGTAACATATGTCATTTCCTTTATGACATTCTTTATATGGCGTAACATAGAGTGACATGTTTTTGTAAGCCAATCATGTTTTTGCATATCAAAGGCAATGCTATAGCGTTGCCTATAGTAAAGGCCATACGGCTCCAATGTTTTATTATTTATTTACTTATTATTATTTTTTTCCCAGAGGCACTTTATATGGAAAGGGTCGTCGTAAAAACTTCAAATGGGGCTCATTCGATTGGAAATCGAGAGTTATAGTGCCCTTTTTAATGGTCAAAAGTGACTGGAAGGCAACGAACACCCCTTCCACGCCCACCGTTTCCCCAAACACATCCAATCAAAATTTTGAGATAGCCATTTTGTTCTACGTAGTGGATTTCCACATAGAAATTATGTTTTCGAGAAGGACACTCCCCCACAGCCCTTAGAGCAAGGGTTGTAAGTTATGCCCTGGGGGTATATAAACTTTTTATAGAAAGCGTTGTCGAAAACTTCAAAAAGGAGTCATTCGATTGGAAATTCAAATGACTTGTACCCTTTTTAACAGTCGAAAGTGATTGGAGGGCAAATAACCCCCCTCTCACGCCCACTTTTTCCCCAAACACATCCAATCAAAATTTTGAGATAGCCATTTTGTTCAAAGTAGTTGAAAATTCAGGAAATTAGGTATTTGAAGATGACAACCCCCCCCCACCCCCACACACAGCCCTCAGGGCAAGGGTTATAAGTTATGCCCTGGGGCCACATAAGGTTTTATAGAAAGCGTTGTCGTATAAACTTCAAAAAGGGCTCATTCGATTGGAAATTTAAATCGCTAGTGCCCTTTTTAATTGTCGAAAGTGATTGGAAGGCAACTATCACCCCTTCCTCGCCCACCATTTCCCCAAACACATCCAATCAAAATTTTGAGATAGACATTGTGTTCAACGTAGTTGAAAGTTCTGGAAATCATATCTTTGAGCATGACACTCCCCCCTCCCAATGTCTTCATGGCAAGGGTTATAATTTAAGCACTGGGGGCACATATGGTTCTTATCGAAGGCATGCTCGTATAAACTTCAGATAGGGCTCATTTGACTGGAAAATGAAAATTCCTAGTTCACTTTTTAAGTGACGAAACATATTGGAGGGTGACCTCCCCTATTTCCCAAATGCATCCGATAAAAATTTTGAGAAAGCTATTTTGTTAAAAATAGTTCAAAGATCATATAACAAAAACTCCAGTGTCGACAAAACTCCCCAGGGATCGGGGGCAGGTGGTGTAAGTTATATGCTGGGGGAATATATGGTTCTTATGGAAGGGATGCTCGTATAAACATCAAAAAGGGCTCATTTGGTTAGAAATTAAAAGTTCTAGTTCACTTTTTAAGAGTCAAAAGAGATTGGAGGGCACCTACCCCCCCCCCCTCCACGCCCTTTTTTCTTAAACCCATCTTATGAGAACTTTGAGATAGTTTTTTATATATATAAAAAAAAATAGTTCAAAGACCATATAACGAATACTCCGGGGTCGACACAGCCCCCCAGGACCCGAAGGCAGGCGTTGTAAGTTATGCCCTGGGGGAATATATGGTTTTTACTGAAGGGATCCTCGTAAAACCTTCTGAGACTGCTACTTTAATCGGTAATTGAAAGTTCTAGTTCAGTTTTTGGGAGTCAAAAGAGTTTGGAGGGCAACTAGCCCCCACACCCATCTTTTCCCGAATGCATCAGATAATAATTTTGAGATAGCCATTAAGCTAAAAATTGTTCAGAAGTCAGATAACAAAAACTCAGGTGTCGACACAACCCCCCAGGACCCAAGGGCAGGCGTTGTACGTTATGTTGTAAGCATAATGAATTGAATTAAAGTTATCAAGTATTTTGCAATAGGTTGCATAGGTTGCATCAAGACATGGCTAATTGTAGACAGAGAAAAGCCAAGACAGATAGTCCAAAACTCCGGTTTTCGGTGTCATAAAATTTTGGTCAAATTGTTCAGAAGTGAGATAACAAAAACTCAGGTGTCGACACAACCCCCCAGGACCCAAGTGCAGGCGTTGTAAGCTATGGTGTAAGCATAGCGTAAATAAGCGTTGTAAGCATATATGGTTTTTATGAAATGTGTACTTGTATAAACTTCAGAGAGGATTCATTTGATTGGAAGTTGAAAGTTCGAGTTCAATTTTTAAAAGTCAAAAGCGATCTGAAGGCAACTAGCCCCCCCCACGGCTTTTTTTTCCAAACCCATCTGATGAAATTTTTGAGATAGACATTTTGTTAAAAAAAAAAAAATAATAGTTCAAAGGTCGGATCAGAAAAACTCCGGTGTCAACAGAACCCCCCAGGGCCCGGAAGAAGGCGTTCTAAGTTATGCCCTAAGGGCATGTATGGTTCTTATGAAATGGATGCTCGTATAAACTTTATAGAGGGATCATTTGATTGGAAATTGAAATTTCTAGTTCACTTTTTAAGAGTCAAGAGATTTAAGGGCAACTAGCCCCCCCCCCCTCCATGCACTTTTTCCTCAAACCCATCCGTTACAAATTTTGAGACAGCCAGTTTTTTTAAAATTGTTCAAAAATTAGATAACAAAAATTCCGGTGTCAACATAACCCCCCAGGGCCCAGGGGTATATGTTGTAAGTGTTGTCCTGGGGGCCTGTATGGTTCTAATGAAATGGATGTTCGTATAAACTTCAGAGAGGGCTCATTTGGGCCCAATGAAGAATGGAAAATTTGTTCAATCTGCTCCTTAGGGGGTGGGGACCCCGCTTCAGGAGAATCAAGATTCCAGGATTTTTATTGCAGGATTTTAATGCCTTGTTTGCTACAAATAGGGATAGATGGTATCCTAGCTTAAGTTAATTTTTTGTAGAAAAGAAAAATAGCAAAGGTAATGGACTGCTTCAGTTTTGTATGTGCAATAATCTAGTTAAACCAATGCAGTATTTGGTCATAAAATTATTCAGAAACGAAAAATTGTTCAGAAGTCAGATAACAAAAACTCAGGTGTCGACACAACCCCCAGGACCCAAGGGCAGGCGTTGTAAGTTATGTTGTAAGCATAATGTAAGCATAGCGTAAGCAAGCGTTGTAAGCATATATGGTTTTTATGAAATGGATACTTGTACAAAATTCACAGAGGATTCATTTGATTGGAAGTTGAAAGTTTGAGTTCAATTTTTAAAAGTCAAAAGAGATCTGAAGGCAACTAGCCCCCCCCCCCCCACGGCTTCTTTTTCCAAACCCATCCGATGAAAATTTTGAGATAGATATTTTGTTAAAAAAAAAATAATTCAAAGGTCGGATAAGAAAAACTCCGGTGTCAACAGAACCCCCCAGGGCCCGGAAGAAGGCGTTCTAAGTTATGCCCTAAGGGTATGTATGGTTCTTATGAAATAGATGCTCGTATAAACTTTATAGAGGGCTCATTTGATTGGAAATTGAAATTTCTAGTTCACGTTTTAAGAGTCAAGAGATTTAAGGGCAACTAGCCACCCCCCATGCACTTTTTCCTCAAACCCATCCGTTACAAATTTTGAGACAGCCAGTCTCAGCACGAATTAGATAACAAAAACTCCGGTGTCAACACAACCCTCCAGTGCCCAGGGGTATGCGTTGTAAGTGTTGTCCTGAGGGGCCTGTAGGGTTCTTATGAAATGGATGATCGTATAAACTGCAGAGAGGGCTCACTTGGTTGGAAATTCAAAGTTCTAGTTCACTTTTTAAGAGTCAAAAGATATCTGATGGCAACTAGCTCCACCCCCCTCCGACACACACCCTTTTTTCCCCAAGCCTATCCGATAAAATTTTTAAAATAGCCATTTCATAAAAAATGATTCACAGGTCAGACAAGAAAAATTCCTGTGTCGGAGTAAACCCCCATGGCCCGGAGGCAGGCGTTGTAAGCAATGCTCTGGGCCATATATTGTTTTTATGGAAGGTATGCTTGTATAAACTTCGGAGAGGATTCATTTGATTGAAAATAGAAGGTTCTCGTTCACTTTTTAGAGTCAAAAGAGATTGGAGGGCAACTAGCCCCCCCCCCCTGCTCCACGCCCTAAATGCATCAGATAAAAACTTTGAGATAGAAATTTTGTTAAAAATAGTTCGAAGTTCAGAAAATAAAAACTCCCGTGTCAACGCAGCCCCCCAGGGCCCGAGGGTAGGCGTTGTAAGTTATGCCCTGGGGGCATATATGGTTGTTATGGAAGGGTTGCTCGTATAAACTTCATAGATGGCTCATTTGATTGGAAATTGAAAGTTGTAATTCACTTTTTAAGAGTAAAAAGTGATCGGAGGGCACCTAGCCTCTCCCCACACTCCATTTATTTATTTTCCCAGACGCACTTCATATAGAAGTGGTCGTCGTATAAATTTCAAAAGGGGCTCATTTCAAACGACTCAAACTTTTTTCACCTTAGTATGGTTAATTTGATACCATTATCGATACTTTGATAAAGATTTGATTTTTTTTTTAATTGGATTTTGAAATAAGAAATTTTTAAAAACTTGAAACTTTTTGCAATCAAAAACGAACAGAAATTAATTAAAAAAAATTCCTAAAAATGAGTTTTTCAAAGAAAAGTATATCCAAATACGTGTCAAAATTCCAACTAGAAACCACCAGAAGCTCAGCAGATACAAATACGTGTCAAAATTCAAACTGACAACGACCAGAAATTAATATTAAAGAATAAATGAAACCCAAAACGAACAGAAATTGGGTATCGCCTCCAAGAGTTTGGGTATCGCCTCCTTCTCTCACTGTAAAAGCCTAAAATCTACTGTGTCATTGGCACTTTACTGAAACTATATGCGTCTTGAAGAGTCTTGGAAAATATAAAGAACATCAAATTGATCATTTGATATATAATGATATTAGTTGTTGAAAGATCCATCAGTTCAAGAATTTATTTCACTCTAATTTTATTTTTATTTTCAATGCTTTAAGAACTGGAAAAGAAAACATTTGTAATATAATTCGTTTTCAGTGAACCGCCAATGACACAGTAGGCTTTTGGTTTTTATTTACAGTTAAGGAAGGGGGCAGTATCCAAACTCTTGTTTGTAGCGAAACAATATTTGTCTTGAAGAACTTTAGAAAGAACTAATAAATTAAACTGAATATTTGATATATAATGATATTAATTGCTGAAAGCTCATCAGTTCAAAATCTTACGATAATTTTAAGGTTTATTTTCAATATTAAGTACAAAATAAAATATTTATAATAAAATTGGTTTTCAGTAAAGCGCCATTGACACAGTAGGTTTTAGACTTTTACAGTGAGAGAAAGAGGCGATGCCCTAACTCTTGTTTGTAGTGCATTTGTTCGTTTCAAGCTTGACTTTCATATTCAATTTCTTGTTTCACTCGTTTTAAGATTTATTTATTCATTTACATTAATATCTATTGTATGTTTGTTTGCATTGATTGTTTATTGAATTTCTGTTCGTTTTAAGTTTCATTTATACTTCAATAGCAAAATATTTTTTTTTCGTTTTAAGCTTTATTTTCATATTCAATCTAAGCATTACTCACTTTAAGATCTATTTATTCATTTATATTATTACTTGTTGTATCTTCTTTGCTATGATTATTTATTTAATTTCTGTTCGTCATGGGTTTCATTTGTTCTTTAATAGTAATTTCTGGTCGTTTTGAGTTGGAATTTTAACTGGTATCTGTATCTGCTGAGCTTAAGTTTAAAAAAGCCTTTACTTTTCTTTGAAAAAACTTATTTTTCGGAAAGTTTTTTTTAATTAATACTAGTGATAGAGGTCTGTAACCTCACCTGTTAAAAACTTGAAAAGTTCCTGCGGGGAATTTTAAACAGACAAGAAAGAAGGAAAAGTTAAATTCTACTTGATTGGTTCTCCTCTGGGAAACTTTAAGCTAGTAAAAGAACGAAAATTTCTGAAGTAACTGAAATTAACGAGTAAACTCTATATTTCTACGTAATTTTTCATTTTAACATTACCATTGCACCATTAGACCATACATTAAGCAGCCTAATGAACACCCTCAATGATATTGCGAACGATGCCTCAGACTTAGATACGAGAGTAAACCCCTCTAAATCAATGATAATGCCAACATGTTTCCTTAAAACCTCAGCATGTTTTGTTGACCCTATCCCCCCAGAAATTGTCTTGTCATCCTTTAGATTACTTGGCGTCATAATTGCCTCTAATTTGAAGTGGGATACCCATGTTAAAATATAATCTATTGAGATAATGCATCTTTCTCCCTCATTAAGCTCATAAGTAAATTTAGTGTCCTCCCTTCCCATTCTTTAAGGATTTATACTTCGTTTGTCCGCCCGCATCTTGAATATTACTGTCCAGTTTGGCATCCTGCCATATTCCGCAAAGAATTAGAAAAAATTGAATCCACCCAAAAAAGAACCCTGTGGATAATTTTTAAAGGAGCTAAGGTTGCATAATCTTTTCTTCTAAAAAAAAAATTGGAAATATTTGAGTGTAGGAGAGTTTAGTTATGTCTCGGCTTTGCAAAAAATGCGATAGTAAACCCTCGCACGGAAAAACGTTTCCCAATTGAAACTCCCCAATCAGGTTTCAACCACCTAGTGGTGTTTCTGAACCCACTCCCACCTTGTCCCCCAATCGCTGCTTTATCTCCAGATATAAAAAAAAAACATTTGTTTCCTTCATTACGAAAAAAAAATCCGGTAGTTTTCCTTTTCCATTATTTCGCTTTGGTGTTGCCCAAGTTTTGTATTTTGTTTACTTATATTGTCCCCCCTTTTTATCTATTTTTTGTAATATTTTTTTAATTGTATATATTATCTAGTTCTTTTTTCTCTTTGTCAGTTATTTGCCTTTTCAACTTAATCTGACACTGTATTTTACTTACTTTGACTAAAAAATGATTTTCATTCTGCTATTGTCGTTTATGCATTATTAGACAGTTTTTTTCATTTTCTTGTTTCTTATTATTTTTTATTATTTTATCTGTTTATGACAAAAAAATTTAAATCCGGCCCTTCGGGGCTTGTGATAGAAATTTTTCAAAATAAATATCTTGTTTTAATTAATACATACCATATTTGAAGTGGCTCTTGTAATATAACTGCTTTTTTAAGCGTTGTATCTTGAAGCACCGGCACTCGAAGTCAAAACCATCATTGATGATCATTGCATTTTCTGGAGGCAATTCTAAACAAAATTAATAGAATGAACTTAGGAAAGAATAAATGATAAATAATAAATAAGAAATAATGCCAGAAACATGTAATATGGAGAAGAATGTCACTATAATAAAGTGGGTGTCTTTAAGATTTTATTATTGAAAGCAAATAAGATCACATAAGCCCTTCTACTCTCAAGGCCTTTTGAAAATTTTCTTGCATTGATCTTTTGTTACACCTTCTTTTATGAAGCTTGGGGGGGAAAAAACCTTGGAGTAAAGAGTTAAGAATAACTAATAAGCTTTCTCCCTTGAATTCGAATGTCAGTAAGGACAAATGAAATTCTTCACAAGGTCTTGTTAGACTTCTTCGTTCCAATTTCTTTAGTCCATTTGAGAGCTAACCATTTCGTCATTATCCAAACCTTTTCACGGGGCGTCAAAATAGCGTTTCAGGTACTGGATCTTTTTTACACGGACAGGTGACAACCCTGTCAACCAACCTTGTGACAGATGGTAGGAAATCCAGGACTCTGCAAAGTATTGCCAAGTAGAGCGTCAATTATATGTGCTTCCACGAAATATTGAGAACAAAACCAGAGGCACCATTTCAGCCAAATCTTAGGGTGGGCAAGCAATTGACATGGGCCCCGAAGCAGGCTTGTATAAAAAAAAAATTGCCTCTAGCTTTATCCGAAAAAAAAAACTGTCTTCCGTGGGAGTTACCGTAAAAATTAAGGAAATTGTCTCAATTGCTTTGCCTTTCCTTCTTTCGCTCTTATGCAATAGGTTCGGAAAAGGCCAGATACCTGAAGAAAGCGGAAACGGTATGTGCGATGTTAAAAAAACAGCCGTTTGGGAATCTTCCACTTTTCCGAACCTATAACTTGACGAAAGCCGAACCTCTGTAGAAACTCACGCTTTGACTAAAGTATATTCTGTAGCCAAAATCTTCACCTCGCTGCTTACAGTAGATACTTTAGTCCAAGTCGGAGTCACGCTCCGGCTATGACGATCCAAAACTTTGCTCGATCAAGTATATTTACAAAATCAAAAAATACAACAAAATTTTGAGACAGATCAGTGAACACTCAAGGCAACAAGGAGAACCGTCGTGGTTTCATCTTCGCAAAGTCGTCAACAAGCTGGTCGAAATCCAGGTTTTTAACTAAATCCTTCTCTGCAAAGATCAAAACCAGGTGACTAAGACGATCATCTCCTGTGGTCGAGCGCAGATAGTTCTTCACTATTTC
This sequence comes from Artemia sinica, assembly GCA_027921565.1. NCBI lineage: Eukaryota > Metazoa > Arthropoda > Branchiopoda > Anostraca > Artemiidae > Artemia > Artemia sinica. Next base: position 68,524,043 of record CM051259.1, read on the forward strand.
CAGCCCAGAAAACAAGCGTTCATTGCTGGCTGTTGTGACAGGAAGTGTGGCAGCAATATGAAGAACTTTGATAATTTCTGAATAGGCCACTGGAAGTGTCTCGATCTTATCGATGACGTCCATGAAGTTCTTCAGCTTTGCCTCCTCCTCGAGCAAAAACCGCTTGGCAATACCAGATTGGGCCTCAAGAAGAATCTGGTCAATGTCCATTTCAGAATAAAGTTCAGAGAATTGCTTGAGGAGCCCTGCATCCATGAACTTGGTAGAGCTGGGGTCCAGAGCTTCGAGTGTACTGAGCACTGGAAGGTTATCTGTAAACCGTCTGTCGAATTCCGCAATCAGACCATCTACAGTCTCCAGGTATTCTCTTTTCAGTTCTTCCGCCAGAGTTGGAGCTCTATTGTCGGATTCAACAAAGTTTTTTCCTAACGTCGAAGTGGTCATAAATTCTTTCAGGTGTTTGATAATTTTTTGGATTCTTCTAGGTCGTCCCTTCTGACCCGCAGAGGAGGATCCGGTCGCAGGTCCATTCACGTCAGGTACTTCAATTTCAAGACCTTCAGCAAACTCTTTTGCCTTCTCCAAAAGCGATGCAAATGAAGTGTCAGAGCGCAGTTCAGCTATTTCCTTCCTTGTTGCTTGAATCAAGGTGCGGGACCTAGATATTACCAGATCAACAGCCTGAAGCTGCTCAGAAAGGGAGTTTGTCGTCCTCAGAATTGCTTCCATATAGAGCAACTGGAATATAACTGTGAAAGATTCCATTTTTCTCTCGAGCCCAGCTGCTTCTGTTCGAGCTTCACTATCAGCTCCCTCGCTGACTGCAGACAGTACAGCCAGAACACATTCATATCGGAGTCTTATCTTCGATAGTGATCGATACCAGTATGACCATCTTGTCACAACACTCCTTTCTAATTCCAGGACTGGTAGTTGAGTAGCCTTTTGGGACTCGACAAAAAGCTGATGTCTGGTGTTTCTGTTGGTAATGAACGTGTACAGATTTTGGACTAACGAAAAAAATGAGCCAACAGTCCCAACACCTTCAACGCAATTTGCAATAACCAAATTTAGTCTATGCGCATGGCAATGAATGTATATTGATTGTGGCGCTTTCGCTCTCAGTCGCGATTGAATACCAGAGAAGGGCCCGCTTATCAGGCTTGCTCCGTCGTAGCACTGAGCAATACAATAGTTCCAGTCGAGACCAAGTTTTGCCACTGTGTCGTGAATGAAGCTGGATAAACTCTCAGCATCCAGGCTTTTCATATGGTATCATCCTATTGGTCTTTCTCGTACTTTTCCCTCGTCGAAGTGCCTCAGAAGAATGGCGAGCTGTTGTTTCTTCGAATTATCTTTTGTCTCGTCGACAAGAACAGCAAAGTATTTGGCACGCTTAACTTCTTGCACTATTGTAGACCGAAGCCTAGATCCGATAACTGAAATTAGATCGTTTTGGTATTCGTGGGACGTATAGTGGCCGTATCGTCTTTGTAGCTTGTTGAAAAGTGTGGGAGAATACTCGGCGAGAAGATTGCAAGTTTTGACGAAATGTCCTTTGTTTGCCGAAGATTCAGTCTCATCGTGGCCACGAAAAGCTGTACCTAGTCGCCCCAGTAGGGCCGTTACTTTCAGTAAAGCATTTACGTGTTCCCTGTTTTCATTCATCTCTTTATTCCTGTCCGTTGAAAAAACAGATGCGATGGGTTGCATCACCTTGGCTTGTATAGCTTTGAACTTCGTCCACAAAACTGCACTGTCCCTGTGGCGGTCACTTTTCGCATGCTCTTCTAGAACGCTTGAGATGTCCTTCCATCTTCTAACGCCGGTCTCGGTGAAAGGCCTCGCCCCGTATCTCTGTCCGCGAAGGGCTAACGTGCCACCAAAGTGTCTGCAGCAGAAACAGAAAACCGAATTTTCCTTAACTGAGTACTCAAGCCAAGGATGCTTTCCATGATACGAAATATTAAATGACCGTCTTAGCTTGCCGTTTGCTGAAACCTGTGCAGGGTACCGTAGCAGCTGTGGTTGATATGGATGGTCGTGGGAGGATGAAGAAAAATCAGTAGGACCACTTGAACGATGGTGCTCTTCATCTCGAGTCGTATCTCGTCCAGATTGTGCCTCTTGAGCAGTGACAGGCGCAGTGTCTCTTTGAGTCGTCTCATTTTCTACTAGCTCGGTCTGATCGACCACCACGTCCTTCGAAGGACCCAAAGTGACGGCAATGGATTGTTCGGGTGCTGAGTCAGGCACCTGAAAGATATACCCAAAGGTTAAAAGTCACTCTTGTACTTTGAAGCACTATTGAACTCATTTTCAACATTTAAACAGTTGCTTTTTTTTAGTATGTTAAGTCCAAACTGCGTAGCAGTTTCCACTTTCGTCACAGCAGTTCGGGGAAAATAGTGCTAGAACTCCTACATGGTGTGACAGTTTACTAAAGCATATCGAACTTCGGAATAAAACAGGAAATTTCAGCAAAGCCAAAGAGGGCGTTTTTCGGATGATTATACATGCGCTGATCCTTATCTAACCGTAAAGACAGTAATAGAAACTTTGGGCTTAATGCAATAGCAACCCAAATCGCAAAAAGCCTTTGTAGTAGTCCTTGAATGAATGATTCAGGTGTTAAGACAGGTCGCAAATAAGCTAAAGGCGCGTTCGATTTGCTGTGGTTTCAGTTACGTCCTTCTCCGTTGTGGGCTTATTTGCATTTTTTCTGTGACGTTCTCCCATTTAGCCTGAAGAACTACTGATAATGTGACCGCCAAACAGGTTCATAATTTTGGACCAAATGGCGAAACGTGAAGCGTGACTACAGCAAATCGAATGCGGCTTCATATCACCAGTCGGCGTTGCAGCAAATCGAATGCTATAAGCACTGCCAAACTGTGTGGTTCCATCAATAAAAAAAAAGAAAGAAAAGAAAAAAAAACGACAATATTTGGCTTATGCCCCTCAACCCATGTAGCATTGTTATTCATAAAATTAACAGTGCTTTGTAGAAGAAAAAAGAACAAAACAAAACAACATAGAGGTAATCTTAATATTGGAAACCAAGTCTACTGCATATCCAGTATTATTTTGTATTTATTATTTTTCAGTTAAAGGCTAGTTAATTTTAAAGATAACTATACTGCATTGGTTGAGGAGCTATAATTTTTCTTTTCTTAAAGAAGAATTAAATGACAGAAAAAAAGGAAAGATCTAAGAAGAAAACTAGAAAGTAAAAGAGGCTACCTAACTTCTGAATTAGCTTTTTTACAACAGTAAAAAAGAATGAGCTTTTTTTAGCACCATAGGGAGTTCCCAAAGGGACCAAGCTGGTCAACTGATAATTCCTTTGAGGTGATTTTCGGCGTTTTCCTAGCAGGTATGCTGGAACATTTTGAGGGACTGTCCTTTCCTGAACTTTAAGAAGAAAATTTGCTCCGATTAATAGAAAAAATAAAAAATAGGCTTTCCGATGATATATGTTTCATTAAAACTGAACATCTCTATCTCCAGGACAAACCGCGAGAAGTTATATGGTTTTTCTAAGATTTCCGGGAAAGTAGGTGTCGGCTTTTAGTTTTGTGTGGATTATTCGAATCTCTTATCCAAGCTCTACAAGCCAGGGCAAGACTGCCCAATCAATTCTAAATAGTTTGGCCAGACAAACTAAAAAAGTCTATAATGGGCGAGATAGGGTGAACATTTAAGGTACCGCATCCCCTTAACACCATATAAATTACCCAGCGTGGTTCAGAATAGTAACTTTGGTCCACCAGATCGCGAAAGAAAAGAAACGACTTAATAAAACACAAATACTGTGGGTTACTTACTTGCCGAGCCGGTTCACTTGGCTTTTGCTTCTTAATCCATCTGTTCAGTGAAACTTGCTTTTTTGCTTCTTTCTCCTTCTTCAATGCTGCCAATTTACGCTTTTGAGCTCCTGACAAACTCATGAATTCTCAATGGCTCTAGTAGAGATGGGGGTGCTACTCCGATCAGCACACCATATATGGGCATAGCCTCCCTAGGGAGAACGATTGCGTAATCGGTCAATGACCTCTTTCTCCAGGTGTGTTTTTGGCACGCCCTCAGCGAATGTTGTTGTTATTGTTTCCGAGGCAAAATGCCAAGGTCAATGTTGTTGTTGTTTCCGAGGCAAAATGCCAAGGTCAATGTTATTGTTGTTTTGAACAGAGTCACTAGAGAGAACACGTGGTTAATGGGGTCAATGTTGTTGTCGTTCGAAGCAAAGTTAATGACATTTCCTTCCTGTTTGAGGCAGATGTTATGATCCGGAAATAGTATTTGTTATTGTTATTCGAGCCAGATGTTATGAGGTTCCGAGAAACAGTTAATGACACTTCCTTCCTGTTCGAGGCGGATGTTATGATCCAGAAATAGTATTTGTTATTGTTATTCGAGCCAGATGTTACGAGTTCCCGGAAACAGTATTTGTTATTGTTGTTTCCAAGCCAAATGTTATGAGTTCCCGGAAACAGTTAATTAATGTCTGACAGATGACGTCAAGTTAATTAATGTCTTTGGATTTCGAACAGAAATGTTTCCGAGAAACAGTTAGATCACACATGATGTCATGATTGTTTGAATTGTCTCCGGCGCGAAGTTTATTAATGTCTGGAGTTCTTCCAGAAGAATCGTTTCCTAGCAAATGTTTTGATCTTAGCGCGCGAAAAGGTTTCCAAATAATTGAAATAAGCCAGCGCAGGGATGCCAAACAAAAGGAACATGCTGAAATTCCGTTTGGGGGGGTAATTTTGGCGAAACCGTTTTAGCTATTTTATGGAATTATTTCGGCGAAACACTTAGAGACTTTATAAAATATGATTTTTGAAGAGATTTTGGAGGAGGTTTTGAGTGTGTTCGTTATAATACACAAGTTCCATTTGAACAGTGTTGTGAGGTCCTCTACCCAACACCAAAGGGTTCCAATCCTCCTACCCCAACCCCGAAGGAAGCCCCCGGTTCTCAAAGGTTCTCTGGGCTTCCAAAGGGCCCCCGGCGCCCCAAAAGGCCCTCCCTAGACCCACAAAGGCCCTCCCCGGGCCCCCAAAGGCCCATCGAGCTCCCAAAAGACCACCGGGGTCCCAAAGGCCATCATCCGGCCCCCAAATGTCCCCCAGGCTCCCAACTGGCCCCCCGGACCCCCAAAGACCCTCCCCTGGTCCCCAAAGGTCCACCAGGCTCCCAAAGGACCAATCGGTCCTCAAGGGCCTCCAGACCCACAAAGGCTCTCTCCGGGCTCCCAAAGGACCACCCAGCCCTTGGTTTAGTTTTAGTTAAAAGTATAGAGTGTTTTAGCTTAGAGTCATAACTTAGAGTTTAAGTTAGAGTTGTTGTGTAGTTTAGTTTTAGTTAATAGTTTAGAGTTTTACCTTAGAGTCTTAGCTTAGAGTTCTAGTTAGAGTGGAAGTTCAGTTTAGTTACAGTTAAGAATTTAGAGTTTTAGCTTAGAGTCATAGCCTAGAGTTTTACTTAAAGTTATAGTTTGACTAAGTTTTAGTTAAGAGTTTAGAGTTTTAGCTTAGAGTCTTAGCTTAGAGTTCTAGTTAGAGTGGAAGTTCAGTTTAGTTACAGTTAAGAATTTAGAGTTTTAGCTTAGAGTCATAGCCTAGAGTTTTACTTAAAGTTATAGTTTGACTAAGTTTTAGTTAAGAGTTTTGAGTTTTAGCTTAGTCTTAGCTTAGAGTTTTTTTTGTTAGAGTTCTAGTTTAGTTTAATTTTAGTTAAGAGTTTGATGTTTTACCTTTGAGTTTCAGTTAGAGTTCTAGTTTAGTTTAGTTTTAGTTAAGAGTTTAGAGTTTTAGCTTAGAGTTTTTGTTGAAGTTCTAGTTTAGTTTAGTTTTAGTTAATAGTTTAGAGTTTTAGCTTAGAGTCTTAGCTTAGAGTTTTTGTTAGGGTTCTAGTTTAGTTTAATTTTAGTTAAGAGTTTGATGTTTTACCTTTGAGTTTCAGTTAGAGTTCTAGTTTAGTCTAGTTTTAGTTAAGAATTTAGAGTTTTTAGCTTAGAGTCGTAGCTTAGAGTTTTTGTTGAAGTTCTAGTTTAGTTTAGTTTTAGTTAATAGTTTAGAGTTATAGCTTAGAGTCTTAGCTTAAAGTTTTTGTTAGAGTTCTAGTTTAGTTTAATTTTATTTTAGAGTTTAGAGTTTTAGCTTAGTCTTAGCTTAGAGTTTTTTTGTTAGAGTTCTAGTTTAGTTTAATTTTAGTTAAGAGTTTAATTTTTTTACCTTTGAGTTTCAGTTAGAGTTTTAGTTTAGTTTTAGTTAAGAGTTTGGTGTTTTACCTTAGAGCTTTTGTTGAAGTTCTAGTTTAGTCTAGTTTTAGTTAAGATTTTAGAATTTTAGCTTAGAGTTTTTTTGTTAGAGTTCTAGTTTAGTTTAATTTTAGCTAAGAGTCTGATTTTTTTACCTCTGAGTTTCAGTTAAAGTTCTAGTTTAGTTTTAGTTACGAGTTTGGTGTTTTACCTTAATGTCTTAGCTTAGAGTTTTTAGTTAGAGTTCTAGTTTAGTTTAGTTTTGGTTAAGAGTTTAGAATTTTAGCTTAGAGTCTTAGCTTAGAGTTTTTTTTTTTGAGTTCTAGTTTATCTTAGTTTTAGTTAAGAGTTTAGAGTTTTTGTTGAAGTTTTAGTTTATTTTAGTTTTAGTTAATAGTTTAGAGTTTTTAGCTTAGAGTCTTAGCTTAGAGTTCTTGTTAGAGTTGAAGTTCAGTTTATTAATAGTTAAGAGTTTAGAGTTTTAGCATAAAGTCTTAGCTTAGAGTTTTTGTTAGAGTTCTAGTTTAGTTTACATGTAGTTAAGAGTTTAGAGTTTTATCTTAGAGACCTAGCTTAGAGTTTTAGTTTAGTTTAGTTTTAGTTAAGATTTTAGAGTTTTAGCTTAGAGTCTTAGCAGAGAGTTTTTGTTAGAGTTCTAGCTTAGTTTAGTTTTAGTTAAGAGTTTAGAGTTTTAGCCTAGAGTCTTATCTCAGAGTTTTTGTTAGAGTTCTAGTTTAGTTAAGAGTTTAGAATTCTAGCTTAGAGTCTTAGCTTAGAGTTTTATGTTAGAGTTCTAGTTTATTTTAGTTTTAGTTAAGAGCTTAGAGTTTTTAGCTGAGAGTCATAACTTAGAGTTTTTATTGAAGTTCTAGTTTAGTTTAGTTTTAGTTAATAGTTTAGAGTTTTAGCTTAGAGTCTTAGCTTAGAGTTTTTGTTAGAGTTGAAGTTTAGTTTATTAATAGTTAAGAGTTTAGAGTTTTAGCATAAAGTCTTAGCTTAGAGTTTTTGTTAGAGTTCTAGTTTAGTTTACATGTAGTTAAGAGTTTGGAGTTTTACCTTAGAGACCTAGCTTAGAATTTTAGTTTAGTTTAGTTTTAGTTAAGAGTTTAGAGTTTTTTAGCTTAGAGTCTTAGTTTAGAGTTTTTGTTAGAGTTCTAGTTTAGTTTAGTTTTAGTTAAGAGTTTGGTGTTTTACCTTAGAGTTTTTGTTGAAGTTCTAGTTTAGTTTAGTTTTAGATAAGAGTTTATAATTTTAGCTTAGAGTCTTAGCTTAGAGTTTTTTGTTAGAGTTCTAGTTTATTTTAGTTTTAGTTAAGAGTTTAGAGTTTTTAGCTGAGAGTCATAGCCTAGAGTTTTTGTCGAAGTTCTAGTTTAGTTTAGTTTTAGTTAAGAGTTTAGAGTTTTAGCTTAGAGTCTTAGCTTAGATTTTTTGTTAGAGTTGAAGTTTATTTTAGTATTAGTTAAGAGCTTAGAGTTTTTAGCTTAGAGTCTTAGCTTAGAGTTTTTGTTAGAGTTCTAGTTCACTTTAGATATAGTTAAGACTTTGGAGTTTTACCCTAGGGACTTAGCTTAGAGTTTTTGTTAGAGTTGAAGTTTAGTTTAGTAATAGTTAAGAGTTTAGAGTTTTAGCATAGAGTCTTAGCTTAGAGTTTTTGTTAGAGTTCTTGTTTAGTTTACATATAGTTAAGAGTTTGGAGTTTTACCTTAGAGACCTAGCTTAGAATTTTAGTTTAGTTTAGTAATAGTTAAGAGTTTAGAATTTTAGCTTGGAGTCTTAGCTTAGAGTTTTTGTTAGAGTTCTTGTCTAGTTTACATATAGTTAAGAGTTTAGAGTTTTACCTTAGAGACCTAGCTTAGAGTTCTAGTTTAGTTTGGTTATAGTTAAGAGTTTAGAATTTTAGCTTGGAGTCTTAGCTTAGAGTTTTTGTTAGAGTTCTACTTTAGTTTAGTTATAGTTAAGAGTTTGGTGTTTTACCATAGAGACTTAGCTTAGAGTTTTAGTTTAGTTTAGTTTTAGTTAAGATTTTATAGTTTTAGCTTAGAGTCTTAGCAGAGTGTTTTTGTTAGAGTTCTAGTTTAGTTTAGTTTTAGTTAAGAGTTTAGAGTTTTAGCCTAGAGTCTTATCTCAGAGTTTTTGTTAGAGTTCTAGTTTAGTTTAGTTTTAGTTAAGAGTTTAGTGTTTTAAGCTTAGAGTCTTAGTTTAAAGTTTTTTGTTGAAGTTCTAGTTTAGTTTAGAGTTTTAGCTTAGACTTAGAGTTTTAATTAGAGTTCTAGTTTAGTCTAGTTTTAGTTAAGAGTTTAGAGTTTTAGCTTAGAGTCTTAGCTTAGTGTTTTTGTTAGAGTTCTAGTTTAGTTTAGTTTTAGTTAAGAATTTAGAGTTTTAGCTTAGAGTCATAGCTTAGAGTTTTTGTTATAGTTCTAGTTTAGTTTAGTTATAGTTAAGAGTTTGGTGTTTTACCATAGAGACTTAGCTTAGAGTTTTAGTCTAGTTTAGTTTTACTTAAGAGTTTAGAGTTTTAGCTTAGGGTCTCAGCTTAGAGTTTTTGCTAGAGTTCTAGTTTAGTTTAGTTTTAGTTAAGAGTTTAATGTTTTTAGCTTAGAGTCTTAGTTTAGAGTTTTTGTTGAAGTTTAGTTTAGTTTTGGTTTAGAGTTTTAGCTTAGACTTAGAGTTTTAATTAGAGTTCTAGTTTAGTTTAGTTAGCTATGAGTTTAGAGTTTTAGCTTAGAGTCATAGCTTAGAGTTTTTTTTAGAGTTCTAGTTTAGTTTAGTTTTAGTTAAGAGTTTAGAGTTTTACCATAGAGTCTTAGCTTAGAGTTTTAGTTAGAGTTGAAGTTTAGTTTAGTTACTTTTATGAATTTAGAGTTTTAGCTTAGAGTCGTAGCTTAGAGTTTTACTTTAAGTTATAGTTTGGTTAAGTTTTAGTTAAGAGTTTCGAGTTTTAGATGAGTCTTAGCTTAGAGTTTTTGCTAGAGTTCTAGTTTAGTTTAATTTTAGTTAAGAGTTTAGACTTTTACCTTAGAGTCCTAGCTTAGAGTTTTTGTTAGAGTTCTAGTTTAGTTTAATTATAGTTAAGAATTTGATATTTTACCTTTGAGTTTCAGTTAGAGTTCTACTTTAGTTTACTTTTAGTTAAGAGTTTAGCGTTTTACCTTGGAGTCTTAGCTTAGAGTTTTAGTTAGAGTTCTAGTTTTGTTTAGTTTTAGTTAAGAGTTTAGAATTTAGCTTAGAGTCTTAGCTCAGAGTTTTTGTTAGAGTCCTAGTTTATTTTAGTTTTAGTTAATAGTTTAGAGTTTTACAATTGAGTTTCAGTTAGAGTTCTAGTTTAGTTTAGTTTTAGTTAAGAGTTTAGAGTTTTTAGCTTAGAGTCTTAGCTTAGAGTTTTTGTTGAAGTTCTAGTTTAGTTTAGTTTTAGTTAATAGCTTAGAGTTTTTGTTAGAGTTCTAGTTTAGTTTAATTTTATTTAAGAGTTTAGGGTTTTAGCTTAGAGTTTTTTTGTTAGAGTTCTAGTTTAGTTTAATTTTAGTCAAGAGTTTTATTTTTACCTTTGAGCTTCAATTAGAGTTCTAGTTTAGTTTTAGTTAAGAGTTTGGTGTTTTACCTTAGAGTTTCAGTTAGAGTTCTAGTTTAGTTTTAGTTAAGAGCTTGGTGTTTTACCTTAGAGTCTTAGCTTAGAGTTTTTTGTTGGGGTTCTAGTTTAGTTTAATTTTAGTTAAGAGTTTGATTTTGTACCTCTGAGTTTCAGTTAGAGTTCTAGTTTAGTTTTAGTTAAGAGTTTGATGTTTTACCTTAGGGTCTTAGCTTAGAGTTTTTAGTTAGAGTTCTAGTTTACTTTAGTTTTGGTTAAGAATTTGGAATTTCAGCTTAGAGTCTTAGCTTAGAATTTTTTTAGAGTTCTAGTTTATTCTAGTTTTAGTTAAGAGTTTAGTTTTTACCATAGAGTCTTAGCTTAGAGTTTTTGTTAAAGTTTTAGTTTATTTTAGTTTTAGTTAATAGTTTAGAGTTTTAGCTTAGAGTCTTAGCTTAGAGTTTTTGTTAGAGTTGAAGTTTAGTTTAGTAATAGTTAAGAGTTTGGTGTTTTACCATAGAGTTTTAGTTAGAGTTCTAGTTTAGTTTAGTTTTAGTTGAGAGTTTAGAATTTTAGCTTAGACTCTTAGCTTAGAGTTTTGTTTGATTTCTAGTTTAGTTTAGTTTTAGTCAAGAGTTTAGTGTTTTTAGCTTAGATTCATAGCTTAGAGTTTTTGTTGAAGCTATAGTTTAGTTTAGTTTTAGTTAAGAGTTTATAGTTTTAGCTTAGATTCTTAGCTTAGAGTTTTTGTTAGAGTTTTAGTTTACTTTAGTTTTAGTTAAGAGTTTAGAGTTTTAGCTTAGAGTATTAGCTTAGAGTTATAGTTAGAGTTGAAGTTTAGTTTAGTTATAGTTAAGAATTTAGAGTTTTTAGCTTAGAGTCGTAGTTTAGAGTTTTTGTTATAGTTCTAGTTTAGTTTAGTTAAGAGTTTAGAGTTTTATCATAGAGTCATAGGTTAGAGTTTTTGTTGAAGTTGAAGTTTAGTTTAGTCATAGTTAAGAATTTAGAGTTTTTATCTTAGAGTCATAGCTTAGAGTTTTTGAAGTTCTAGTTTAGTTTAGTTAAGAGTTTAGAGTTCCACCTTAGAGTCTTAGCTTAGAGTTTTACTTAGAGTTGAAGTTTAGTTTACTTATAGTTAAGGGCTTAGAGTTTTAGCTTGGAGTCTTAGCTTAGAGTTTTAGTTAGAGTTCTAGCTTAGTTTAGTTTTAGTTAAGAGTTTAGAGTTTTACCTTAAAGTCTTAGCTTATTGTTCTATTTAGAGTTCTAGTTTAGTTTAGTTTTAGTTAAGAGTTTTGAGTTTTACCTTAAAGTCTTAGATTAGAGTTTTAGTTAGGGTTGAAGTTTCGTTTAGTTTAGTTATAGTTAAGAGTTTATAGTTTTAGCTTAGAGTCTTAGCTTAGAGTTTTAGTTAGAGTTATTGTTTAGTTTAGTTTTAGTTAAGATTTATAGCTTTAGCATAGAATCTTAGCTTAGAGATTTAGTTAGAGTTGAAGTTTAGTCCAAACTAGCATAACCACAAATTACACAATATTGCATAGAAATACCAAAACCATAGGTTAGGTTAGGTCAGGTTAGAAGTCTGGTTTCTCCACGTTTAAGTTAGGTTAGATTAGGTTAGCTTATCATGAGCGCTCATGATAAGCTAACCTAATCTAACCTAACTTAAACGTGGAGAAACCAGACTTCTAACCTGACCTAACCTAACCTATGGTTTTGGTATTTCTATGCAATATTGTGTAATTTGTGGTTATGCTAGTTTGGACTAAACTTCAACTCTAACTAAATCTCTAAGCTAAGATTCTATGCTAAAGCTATAAATCTTAACTAAAACTAAACTAAACAATAACTCTAACTAAAACTCTAAGCTAAGACTCTAAGCTAAAACTATAAACTCTTAACTATAACTAAACTAAACGAAACTTCAACCCTAACTAAAACTCTAATCTAAGACTTTAAGGTAAAACTCAAAACTCTTAACTAAAACTAAACTAAACTAGAACTCTAAATAGAACAATAAGCTAAGACTTTAAGGTAAAACTCTAAACTCTTAACTAAAACTAAACTAAGCTAGAACTCTAACTAAAACTCTAAGCTAAGACTCCAAGCTAAAACTCTAAACCCTTAACTATAAGTAAACTAAACTTCAACTCTAAGTAAAACTCTAAGCTAAGACTCTAAGGTGGAACTCTAAACTCTTAACTAAACTAAACTAGAACTTCAAAAACTCTAAGCTATGACTCTAAGATAAAAACTCTAAATTCTTAACTATGACTAAACTAAACTTCAACTTCAACAAAAACTCTAACCTATGACTCTATGATAAAACTCTAAACTCTTAACTAAACTAAACTAGAACTATAACAAAAACTCTAAACTACGACTCTAAGCTAAAAACTCTAAATTCTTAACTATAACTAAACTAAACTTCAACTCTAACTATAACTCTAAGCTAATACTCTAAGCTAAAACTCTAAACTCTTAACTAAAACTAAAGTAAACTAAAACTCTAACAAAAACTCTAGGCTAAGAATCTAAGCTAAAACTATAAACTCTTAACTAAAACTAAACTAAACTATAGCTTCAACAAAAACTCTAAGCTATGAATCTAAGCTAAAAACTCTAAACTCTTGACTAAAACTAAACTAAACTAGAAATCAAACAAAAACTCTAAGCTAAGAGTCTAAGCTAAAATTCTAAACTCTCAACTAAAACTAAACTAAACTAGAACTCTAACTAAAACTCTATGGTAAAACACCAAACTCTTAACTATTACTAAACTAAACTTCAACTCTAACAAAAACTCTAAGCTAAGACTCTAAGCTAAAACTCTAAACTATTAACTAAAACTAAAATAAACTAAAACTTTAACAAAAACTCTAAGCTAAGACTCTATGGTAAAAACTAAACTCTTAACTAAAACTAGAATAAACTAGAACTCTAAAAAAATTCTAAGCTAAGACTCTAAGCTGAAATTCCAAATTCTTAACCAAAACTAAAGTAAACTAGAACTCTAACTAAAAACTCTAAGCTAAGACCCTAAGGTAAAACATCAAACTCTTAACTAAAACTAAACTAGAACTCTAACTGAAACTCAGAGGTACAAAATCAAACTCTTAACTAAAATTAAACTAAACTAGAACCCCAACAAAAAACTCTAAGCTAAGACTCTAAGGTAAAACACCAAGCTCTTAACTAAAACTAAACTAGAACTCTAACTGAAACTCTAAGGTAAAACACCAAACTCTTAACTAAAACTAAACTAGAACTCTAATTGAAGCTCAAAGGTAAAAATAAAACTCTTGACTAAAATTAAACTAAACTAGAACTCTAACAAAAAAACTCTAAGCTAAAACCCTAAACTCTTAAATAAAATTAAACTAAACTAGAACTCTAACAAAAACTCTAAGCTATTAACTAAAACTAAACTAAACTAGAACTTCAACAAAAACTCTAAGCTAAGATTCTAAGCTAAAAACTCTAAACTCTTAACTAAAACTAAACTAAACTAGAACTCTAACTGAAACTCAAATGTAAAACTCTAAACTATTAACTAAAACTAAAATAAACTAGGACTCTAACAAAAACTCTGAGCTAAGACTCTAAGCTAAATTCTAAACTCTTAACTAAAACTAAACAAAACTAGAACTCTAACTAAAACTCTAAGCTAAGACTCCAAGGTAAAACGCTAAACTCTTAACTAAAAGTAAACTAAACTAGAACTCTAACTGAAACTCAAAGGTAAAATATCAAATTCTTAACTATAATTAAACTAAACTAGAACTCTAACAAAAAACTCTAAGCTAGGACTCTAAGGTAAAAGTCTAAACTCTTAACTAAAATTAAACTAAACTAGAACTCTAGCAAAAACTCTAAGCTAAGACTCATCTAAAACTCGAAACTCTTAACTAAAACTTAACCAAACTATAACTTAAAGTAAAACTCTAAGCTACGACTCTAAGCTAAAACTCTAAATTCATAAAAGTAACTAAACTAAACTTCAACTCTAACTAAAACTCTAAGCTAAGACTCTATGGTAAAACTCTAAACTCTTAACTAAAACTAAACTAAAACTCTAAAAAAAACTCTAAGCTATGACTCTAAGCTAAAACTCTAAACTCTTAACTAAAACTAGACTAAACTAGAACTCTAATTAAAACTCTAAGTCTAAGCTAAAACTCTAAACCAAAACTAAACTAAACTTCAACAAAAACTCTAAACTAAGACTCTAAGCTAAAAACATTAAACTCTTAACTAAAACTAAACTAAACTAGAACTCTAGCAAAAACTCTAAGCTGAGACCCTAAGCTAAAACTCTAAACTCTTAAGTAAAACTAAACTAGACTAAAACTCTAAGCTAAGTCTCTATGGTAAAACACCAAACTCTTAACTATAACTAAACTAAACTAGAACTATAACAAAAACTCTAAGCTATGACTCTAAGCTAAAACTCTAAATTCTTAACTAAAACTAAACTAAACTAGAACTCTAACAAAAACAATAAGCTAAGACTCTAAGCTAAAACTCTAAACTCTTAACTAAAACTAGACTAAACTAGAACTCTAATTAAAACTCTAAGTCTAAGGTAAAACTCTAAACTAAACTAGAACTTCAACAAAAAACTTTAAACTAAGACTCTAAGCTTAAAACACTAAACTCTTAACTAAAACTAAACTAAACTAGAACTCTAACAAAAACTCTGAGATAAGACTCTAGGCTAAAACTCTAAACTCTTAACTAAAACTAAACTAAACTAGAACTCTAACATAAACTCTCTGCTAAGACTCTAAGCTAAAACTCTAAACTCTTAAGTAAAACTAAACTAAACTAAAACTCTAAGCTAAGTCTCTATGGTAAAACACCAAACTCTTAACTATAACTAAACTAAAGTAGAACTCTAACAAAAACTCTAAGCTAAGACTCCAAGCTAAAATTCTAAACTCTTAACTATAACTAAACTAAACTAGAACTCTAAGCTAGGTCTCTAAGGTAAAACTCTAAACTCTTAACTATATGTAAACTAGACAAGAACTCTAACAAAAACTCTAAGCTAAGACTCCAAGCTAAAATTCTAAACTCTTAACTATTACTAAACTAAACTAAAATTCTAAGCTAGGTCTCTAAGGTAAAACTCCAAACTCTTAACTATATGTAAACTAAACAAGAACTCTAACAAAAACTCTAAGCTAAGACTCTATGCTAAAACTCTAAACTCTTAACTATTACTAAACTAAACTTCAACTCTAACAAAAACTCTAAGCTAAGTCCCTAGGGTAAAACTCCAAAGTCTTAACTATATCTAAAGTGAACTAGAACTCTAACAAAAACTCTAAGCTAAGACTCTAAGCTAAAAACTCTAAGCTCTTAACTAATACTAAAATAAACTTCAACTCTAACAAAAAATCTAAGCTAAGACTCTAAGCTAAAACTCTAAACTCTTAACTAAAACTAAACTAAACTAGAACTTCGACAAAAACTCTAGGCTATGACTCTCAGCTAAAAACTCTAAACTCTTAACTAAAACTAAAATAAACTAGAACTCTAACAAAAAACTCTAAGCTAAGACTCTAAGCTAAAATTATAAACTCTTATCTAAAACTAAACTAAACTAGAACTTCAACAAAAACTCTAAGGTAAAACACCAAACTCTTAACTAAAACTAAACTAAACTAGAACTCTAACAAAAACTCTAAACTAAGACTCTAAGCTAAAAAACTCTAAACTCTTAACTAAAACTAAACTAAACTAAAATTCTAAGCTAGGTCTCTAAGGTAAAACTCAAAACTCTTAACTATATGTAAACTAAACTAGAACTCTAACAAAAACTCTAAGCTAAGACTCTATGCTAAAACTCTAAACTCTTAACTATTACTAAACTATACTTCAACTCTAACAAAAACTCTAAGCTAAGACTCTAAGCTAAAACTCTAAACTATTAACTAAAACTAAACTAAACTAGAACTTCAATAAAAACTCTAAGTTATGACTCTCAGCTAAAAACTCTAAGCTCTTAACTAAAACTAAAATAAACTAGAACTCTAACATAAAACTCTAAGCTAAGACTCTAAGCTAGAATTCTAAACTCTTAACTAAACTAGAACTCTAACAAAAACTCTGAGATAAGACTCTAGGCTAAAACTCTAAACTCTTAACTAAAACTAAACTAAGCTAGAACTCTAACAAAAACTCTCTGCTAAGACTCTAAGCTAAAACTCTAAAATCTTAACTAAAACTAAACTAAACTAAAACTCTAAGCTAGGTCTCTAAGATAAAACTCTAAACTCTTAACTACATGTAAACTAAACTAGAACTCTAACAAAAACTCTAAGCTAAGACTTTATGCTAAAACTCTAAACTCTTAACTATTAATAAACTGAACTTCAACTCTAACAAGAACTCTAAGCTAAGACTCTAAGCTAAAAACTCTAAACTATTAACTAAAACTAAAATAAACTAAAACTTCAACAAAAACTCTAAACTCTTAACTAAAACTAAGATAAACTAGAACTCAAAAAAAAACTCTAAGCTAAGACTCTAAGCTAAAATTCTAAACTCTTAACCAAAACTAAACTAAACTAGAACTCTAACTAAAAACTCTAAGCTAAGACATTAAGGTAAAACACCAAACTCGTAACTAAAACTAAACTAGAACTTTAACTGAAACTCAGAGGTAAAAAAATCAGACTCTTAGCTAAAATTAAACTAAACTAGAACTCTAACAAAAAAGCTCTAAGCTAAAATTCTAAAATCTTAACTAAAACTAGACTAAACTAGAACTTCAACAAAAGCTCTAAGGTAAAACACCAAACTCTTAACTAAAACTAAACTAAAACTCTAACTGAAACTCAAAGGTAAAAAAATTAAACTCTTAACTAAAATTAAACTAAACTAGAACTCTAACAAAAAAACTCTAAGCTAAGACTAAGCTAAAATTCTAAACTCTAAAATAAAATTAAACTAAACTAGAACTCTAACAAAAACTCTAAGCTAAGACTCTAAGCTATAACTCTAAACTATTAACTAAAACTAAACTAAACTAGAACTTCAACAAAAACTCTAAGCTACGACTCTAAGCTAAAAACTCTAAATTCTTAACTAAAACTAGACTAAACTAGAACTCTAACTGAAACTCAAAGGTAAAACATCAAACTCTTAACTAAAATTAAACTAAACTAGAACCCTAACAAAAACTCTAAGCTAAGACTCTAAGCTAAAACTCTAAACTATTAACTAAAACTAAACTAAACTAGAACTTCAACAAAAACTCTAAGGTAAAACACCAAACTCTTAACTAAAACTAAACTAAAACTCTAACTGAAACTCAAAGGTAAAACATCAAACTCTTAACTAAAATTAAACTAAACTAGAACTCTAACAAAAAAACTCTAAGGTAAGACTCTAAGCTAAAACTCAAAACTCTTAACTAAAACTTAGTCAAACTATAACTTTAAGTAAAACTCTAGGCTATGACTCTAAGCTAAAACTCTAAATTCTTAACTGTAACTAAACTGAACTTCCACTCTAACTAGAACTCTAAGCTAAGACTCTAAGGTAAAACTCTAAACTCTTAACTAAAACTTAGTCAAACTATAACTTTAAGTAAAACTCTAGGCTATGACTCTAAGCTAAAACTCTAAATTCTTAACTGTAACTAAACTGAACTTCCACTCTAACTAGAACTCTAAGCTAAGACTCTAAGGTAAAACTCTAAACTATTAACTAAAACTAAACTACACAACAACTCTAACTTAAACTCTAAGTTATGACTCTAAGCTAAAACACTCTATACTTTTAACTAAAACTAAACCAAGGGCTGGGTGGTCCTTTGGGAGCCCGGAGAGAGCCTTTGTGGGTCTGGAGGCCCTTGAGGACCGATTGGTCCTTTGGGAGCCTGGTGGACCTTTGGGGACCAGGGGAGGGTCTTTGGGGGTCCGGGGGGCCATTTGGGAGCCTGGGGGACATTTGGGGGCCGGATGATGGCCTTTGGGACCCCGGTGGTCTTTTGGGAGCTCGATGGGCCTTTGGGGGCCCGGGGAGGGCCTTTGTGGGTCTGGGGAGGGCCTTTGGGGGCGCCGGGGGACCCTTTGGAAGCCCAGAGAACCTTTGAGGACCGGGGGCTTCCTTCGGGGTTGGGGTAGGAGGATTGGAACCCTTTGGTGTTGGGTAGAGGACCTCACAACACTGTTCAAATGGAACTTGTGTATTATAACGAACACACTCAAAACCTCCTCCAAAATCTCTTCAAAAATCATATTTTATAAAGTCTCTAAGTGTTTCGCCGAAATAATTCCATAAAATAGCTAAAACAGTTTCGCCAAAATTACCCCCCAAACGGAATTTCAGCATGTTCCTTTTGTTTGGCATCCCTGCGCTGGCTTATTTCAATTATTTGGAAACCTTTTCGCGCGCTAAGATCAAAACATTTGCTAGGAAACGATTCTTCTGGAAGAACTCCAGACATTAATAAACTTCGCGCCGGAGACAATTCAAACAATCATGACATCATGTGTGATCTAACTGTTTCTCGGAAACATTTCTGTTCGAAATCCAAAGACATTAATTAACTTGACGTCATCTGTCAGACATTAATTAACTATTTCCGGGAACTCATAACATTTGGCTTGGAAACAACAATAACAAATACTGTTTCCGGGAACTCGTAACATCTGGCTCGAATAACAATAACAAATACTACTTCTGGATCATAACATCCGCCTCGAACAGGAAGGAAGTGTCATTAACTGTTTCTCGGAACCTCATAACATCTGGCTCGAATAACAATAACAAATACTATTTCCGGATCATAACATCTGCCTCAAACAGGAAGGAAATGTCATTAACTTTGCTTCGAACGACAACAACATTGACCCCATTAACCACGTGTTCTCTCTAATGACTCTGTTCAAAACAACAATAACATTGACCTTGGCATTTTGCCTCGGAAACAACAACAACATTGACCTTGGCATTTTGCCTCGGAAACAATAACAACAACATTCGCTGAGGGCGTGCCAAAAACACACCTGGAGAAAGAGGTCATTGACCGATTACGCAATCGTTCTCCCTAGGGAGGCTATGCCCATATATGGTGTGCTGATCGGAGTAGCACCCCCATCTCTACTGGCTCTTCAGCTGCTGATATTAGATAGTAAACTGGCGAACTGGGCGAATAATACATGGGTTATATATGGATGGTCTTACGGTTTTAAAAAATTCCTTCATTTAAACTGATCTTTATAATTTCCCGAATTTCCTTTTTGCCGCTCCCGACAAAGATTCTGCTCCGACAAAGATGCCGCTTCTAAAAACAATTGTATCCTTCCATTCTATAAGACATTATAGGATTACAATTCAACGGAATCAAAACCAAAATACTTGGTCGGCACGAAAACTTAAGCCTCCAAAAATAAGTAGATAAGTAGATTTAATATTTGGAAGTAGAATAGTCCAAAAATAAGTATTCTACTACCAAAATAAGTAGAAGTGGAAACACTGCTCATGATAGCACACAAGAAAGATGTTGAATCAATAAAATCAGAAACTGATCTGTCACTTCAACCCTTGCATGACCCAGTTGCACTATTAATCTCACTATTATCTAAGTTAATCTACATATAAATGTAGCAGTTTCAAAATTTTGACTAATTGTTAATTGTAATTTTGTTCCTGTATATTTTGTAAAAGAAAAAAAAGGCCTTTTTGGGAGGAAGCTTGGGTCCCCCAGAAAAATTAGGGTGGGCAATGGCCCACCCCTGCCCCCCCCCCCCTGCCCCCCCCAAATGGCATCCCTGACAAAACGACATATTTATTCAAATTTGCGTCTGAAAATAAGATTTTCTTTGATTTTGCAAGCCAATAAGAAGATAAATATCAACAATTAACTGCTTGCTATACTCGTTAACATTCAAACTCTTTCAGGGAAACAATAGAAAAATGCTTATTTAATGCTTATAATTTAATGAATAGAATATTCTAATTTAATGATCTGATCCCCAGAATATGGTCAAGGATGCATTTCTTTTTTCTTATCTTATTATCAGGACTGTCAAAAGTGATCGAAGGGCAGCTAGCCCCCCCCCCCCCCATGCCCTTTTTCCCCAAATACATCCGATAAAAATTTTGAGGTAGCGGTTTTGTTGAAAATAATTCAAAGATCATATAACAAAACTCCGGGGTAAACACAACTCCCCAGGGTCTGGGGGCAGGCGTTGTAAGTTATGTCCTTGGGGCAAATATGGTTCTTATAGAAGGAATGCTCGTAAAAACTACAGAAAGGGTTCATTTGATTGGAAACTAAAAGCTCTAGTTCACTTTTTCAAAGTCAAAAGAGTTCGGAGGGCAACTACCTCCCCCCGTGCCTTTTTTCCCCGAATATAACCGATACTATTTTTTAGGTAAAATTGAACTAGAGCTTTCAATTTCTAATCAAATGAGCCCTCTCTGAAGTATATACGAACATCCCTTCCATAAGAACCATATTTACCCCCAGGGCATAACTTACAACGCCTACCCCCGGGCCCTGGGGGGTTGTGTCGACCCCGGAGTTTTTGTTATGTGATCTTTGGAGTATTTTAAAAAAAAATGGCTACCTCAAAATTTTTTCGGATGTATTTGGGGGGAAAAGGCGTGGGGAGGGGTGCTAGTTCCCCTCTGATCACTTTTGATTCTGAAAAAGTGAACTAGAACTTTTAATTTCCAATCAAATGAGCCCTCTCTGAAGTTTTTACGAGCATTCCTTCTATAAGAACCATATTTGCCCCCAGGGCATAACTTAAAACGCCTGCCCATGGACCCTGGGGTTTTGTTTCGACCCTATAGCTCTGTTATATGATCTTTGAACTATTTTAACAAAATAGCTACTTCAAAATTGTTATCGGATTTATTTAGGGAAACAAGGGCGTGGGGGGATAGTTGCCCTCCGATCACTTTTGACTCTTAAAAAGGGTACTAGAACTCTCAATTTCCAATCGAATGAGCCTCCTTTGAAGTTTATAGGATGACCCCTTCCTTAAGAAGTGCGTCTGGAAAAAATAATAATTATAATAAAACATTGGAGCCGTATGGCCTTTACTCTAGGCACCGCTTTTGCGTTGATTCTGATACTAGTGAATAGAAAAGAGAGATTATTCTGATAATGCACAATATATACACCATGGATTGGCCTAATGCTAAGAAAACTCACCATATATAGGCTATGACTAGGAGACTAGTAAATAGAAAAAAAATCCCTAACGCACCATATTTGCACCATATATTCACTAAGACTAAGGCAATGCACCATATATTGGCTAATACCAAGATACTAATAAAGAGAAAAAGATAGATTATTTTACTAATGCACCATACTTGCGCCATATATTGCGGGCTACTACTAGAATAATGTACAATATATTGACTAATGCTAAGATATTAGTAAAGAGAAAAAGAAAGGTTATTATTACAAGAGTTCCGGGGTAGAAAGTGCGCTTCAATTTCATATAACAGACATAAATCAAAAAAATATTACAGACGCAAGTCTGTAATACATTTTTAAAGTCAATCATACCAGTCCTTCAGCGTGTGGCAGAAAATGAAGTTTTTGTGTTCCTGTTTGGAACTTGGAGCCCAGTAAAAACAACGACAATTAAAATTCACCTGATTGGCTCTCTGGCGTGACGTTTAAGCCAGTAGGAAGAATAAAAATAAAGTTCCACCTTGTTGATTCTTTTGTACAAAATGCTAAGCCAGTAAGTAGACCAAAATTGCTTCGGTTCTGAGACAAGTTAAAAATAGTTCCTTGGCTTCTTTGTAATACTAGTAACAAACCTTGAGTCTCGGGAGCAATACAGACATCTCCATCTTTGGGAGGTAGACTGTCACAATGAATTTTCGAAGGTAGAGGAAACTCAAGAAGCTCTTGGATATCTTTGCAATCTTCTAAAACAGCTTCACAGACTTCTCTACAGGGAGGTATTGGCCTCGACGTGAAATCGAAGGTACAAAGGGGTATATAGAAGGAGCACAGTAAAAACGTCTGAAAGGAAAGATGTTATTTTGGCAAGGGCTGTCAACTGTAGCAATCCTCTACTTGTGATAGTTATGTTTTTATCTCTTCAGTAATTATTCTGTTGACTTTTTTTATGTAATTTCCCCCTTTTCCATATCTTTTTATAAATCATCAAGTTCAATTGTTGATGTGAATTAAGTCAAATGTAGATTTTGTCCCTAGTCTAGGAATTTTGAAAAATCGATCTTGTTAATTTTTTCTCTGTATAGTTGAAACCTTGACGCCAGCTGACAAGTTCAAGATTTAGCAGCAAAAGAGTTTTTAAAATAAATTCATAGTAGGCCTATATATTTTGGATTGCTTCCAACCAGCAGCACTGGGAATAGAGTTTACTAACTCGATTCCCAGTATTATTTAGTCAAAAACAGTTTATTATTAGTTAATCAAAAACAGTTTAAAAATAGTTCAGGCATAGGATATAGTTTATAATAATAGGTACAAAAAGTATACTATCCTCCACAGAAAAATCATTCTTTCAGCAAAGGTCTAGATCCTAAATACTGGTTTGAACATGCCTGTCCATGCATAAATTTTGACATGAGGATATAGTAGTTTGATTGAGATTCGTGAGAATTCATTATCATGGTGCTAAGACAATAGGAGATATTGAGGCTCATCGCCAAGTTTCAAATAAGATTGCTTTTTCAATAATTCATAAATAGGGCTAAGTTTTGAAATAAGTTTAGCCATAGCATTAACTAATTACGCATTAATCAGTTTAAATGTGAGCTGTGTATGGGTCTGCACAGTAAATATACTTTCGAAAAGGATTCAAACTGAATGGGTATAAAACTTATGAAATGTATTGGAAAAAACAATTTAATTTTATTTGTTTGGTTGTTTGTTTTTATTATTAATTTCATAATATCGTTACTTCGAGATCATAATGTTATGTACACGATTTTATCCTCCAATTTTGTATAAGTATAAGTATATAAGTATTTTGTATATAAGTATATAAGTATAATTTTGTATATAAGTATAAGTTGTTACTATTACGTATTTTCTTGCTAATAGTACATCTTCGCCAGCCAAACTTTTGATGTGCTTGCGATTGATTAAAAAACAAAATATTACTACTCCTAAAACTGAACTTTCTGCCTGGATGATAAAACCTCAAATCTTGGGAAATTTGTAACTATTCGAGATTTCTATTGATATAGTAACTATTAACAAAATAAATACCAAAAAAATTTTTTTACAAATAAATTATTGCTACTACCAAGTGAACTTTATGCCTGGATGATAAAATATCAAATGGTTAAGTTTTCTATGTTTTTGGGAGTCATATTGATATGACCATGCCACATTATAGTCACACTTGTCGATAAAATCAAAATTACGCACAACTACAGTTCCAATTACGTTCGTCGTTCATAATTTCTCGAGTTGAACATAGTTCAACTTTCAAAAATAAATTTTCTGACTGACCAATCAGAGTCAAGACTTAAGGCATCTTTTTAAAACTAGAAAAAATAGAAACTTAGAACAGCGGGTTTTCTATCTGGGAGAGGAATCTGACAAAAGTTAAGAAGACTTAGCATTAGTAGAGAACAGTTGGACGCAAATTACTGTTGGTGCCAACTCTTTAAACTAAGTTCTTGCAATTTTAATTTTTGCTTTTTAAATACAAGCGTGACGCTAAAATCAAGAAAATTGCCTTGTCATTCATGATATTTGGCTTTCTTTATCGATAGATGTGACTATGATGTGGCATGGGCTGTATAGTTATTGGTAAAAAATAAATATAAAATTTAATAAGTATCAGACATGTTTTGGAAGAAATAGAGCAGAAACCTACCAAATAGGGGGAACAGTTGGTCCAACTTGAAATAGAGTATTGTTCCATCGCAATCATTACATCAGCCTGGTTTTCGTGGCCAAGAAAGTTTGGAAAGCTTGTCAGATTGTATGGCATATTACGACACATTGGAACCTCTATAGGCTGACATCTATCACCAACCGGTTTTATACCTAAAACACAACTATGTCTTCATAATATTATAGCTCCTCCAGTAGCCACATCATTTCCAATCGTGGTATAGCAATAACATTTTTAAATAATAACCACTTGCCACTCTACTGGCCAAAATATTGTCCAACATCATCTGTTTTATTTATCATTACATTTTACGGTCTGTTTTTCAGATCAAAAACACTCAAATTCCCAATCTCACAAATTTCCATCCAGACAACTGCTTAATACTGTTTTGCCCTTACCATGAATGTAGATAGAGATATCCACGGGGTTGGAGAGGAGGTAGTCAATTAGCAGTAAAATACAAAAATACGAACAGTAGAGGTGTTAAGGAAAAGTGGGCCTGGGGGTGCATTGGTCCTCCTCCACCTAGATGATTTGCTCCTCCCCCTGAATTTTGAGTCAAAAATACTTTTGTATTTTATTTAAAAAATTGAGGAAAAATGTAAAAAAATTACAACCTTCTCCATTTATATAATATAGTTATTTGTCCAACTATATTTATTGAGTTACCGCCGCTAACAATCATATGTCCGAATTCAGTTTTGAATCTGTATCAGAGGGATTTCTAGGACACTAAGAACATTTTCAGAGGTACTCTTCACCCTTAAGATCCCCGTCCAGGGCTTTCAAAGGAGAGGGGGGTGAGGCAGGCTGTCTGGCCACCATGACTGAGGGCACCGTGGCTAAAGAGACGCCTCGGCTGGGACCTTTAGGGCTTTAGTTTTATTTATGTTTGAGTTGAGAGGGGTCATCGTAATGGTGGCCCAGGGACCACCAACCCTATGAACGGCTCTACCCCTAGCTGAGCTCTCGCTACCCACCGAATACACATATCTCTTAATTAGACCATTCACAAGGAAAGACATTCAGAGCCATTTTATAATTATCTTCAGATGGTAGTAATGCTACAGTTAGTTTAGGGGTGATTTAGTTGTTTTTTTTTTTCATGATGAAACGTTTTTAAAAAATTATGGATAGTATTTATCTACTATTTACAAGAATTCTGATTGGATTCACGACTAAAATATTTCTAAAAATCGCAATTTTAACTATTTAAAGGAAGAAAATGTACCCTTCAATAAGAAAGCGCACTATCGCTGCCTAAGTAAAGAGCTAGTAGCCTTTAATGCCTATTTTTTGTCAACCACTTTGAATGCAGGCAGTTGCCGTAGGAGCTTCCAAGGGGGCTGACTCGATTAGATAATCAAAGTTCTAGTGCCCCTTTTTATATTTGAAAGTGATAAGATAGTAACCAGCCCCCGTCCTATATCATTTTGGTTACCAGCCTCTGCGTAACCCTCAAGACACGACTCAGATTCTGGCAACAAACTTTTTGTCCTGATAAATTTGAAACTTGCAGCAAGAAGAACCGGAGCTAAGAGGAAACTATTTAACAAAAAAAGGGGGGGGGGGCGAAAAACTTTTTTTTCTTCTCGACTCAAAGACTGAGTCATTAAGTCTTGTGGTTAAAGAAACAGCCATGCAGAAGACAAAATTAGACAAAAAATTAGTTCCACATTCAAATTCAAATTAATTTATTTAGCATAAAAAATACAAACAAATTTACAGCAGCCATCTACAAAAACCCGAAGGTTTGTTTACGATGGCTGCAAATCCATTATTATAAAACTCTACATCCACATAAAAACTATCTCTTTACGGGGAAAAATCAGCATTTGAACTAAATCAACATAAAGAACATCTCCTACTCTAAAAGGATTACACTCTAGAAATCGCAAGTGAGAAATATCACATATCATCCTTAAAACATCCACTCAAAAAAAAGCAACAACAAAGATAAAGAAAAAAAAATGAGATACTTCTAACTAAATCAACTTTAACAAAATCAATAATTATCAGCTAGGCTATAGAGCCGACTCCGTGCGCTTTGGCTGGGTAATTTCGCGAAAATGCGACCTTTATCTGTCCAAACAATTTTAATACCAAACATTAATCAAATTCAAATTTCTAATCATTCAAATTATAACCCAAAAGGTAACCCTTCAATCTACTCTTGAGCTGGCTTACATTATCAGCTTGTCTAATAGCATCCGGGAGGGAATTCCACACCCCCGGTTCCGCAAAACGAGGCAGAAACGCAGCACATTGAGTATTTCGGAGCTCCGATGCAAGATCATTCGCATTTCTAGTCTCATAACAGTGATAAGATGAGTTAGCTTTAAAAATGTCCCAAAATACCTCCGGTGAACTCTTATTCAAACATTGATAAATAAAAATTGCTAACTGGTAACTCCGTAACTGATAAATATTTAAAATTTTCAAACTTGTAAAGAAATTCAACGTGGTATTTTCAAACTGAATATAATAACCTAAAATACAAACTATTTTATTCTGTAAAATTTTGACCTTTCTAAAACTTGAAGTAAAACTACTAGTCCATAGCATGCAACCATACGATAAATAAGGGCTAACAATAGAATGATAAAGTAAAAGTAAAAAAATTGACGGTAGTTGATTTTTCAACGTCTTCTTATCACACGTCTTATCACAAGTCTTCTTATCACACCCAACCCTCTTGAAATCATAACTGCCACAAGATCACAATGTGATTTCCAACTTAAATTAACATCAAGACTAAAGCCCAAGTATTTAACACCATTTACATGCTTTAAAAATTCACCATTAAAAACAATTTTATTATCTAAAACACATGAAACTCCAATTCTACAAAATGTTACGAAATTTGTTTTTGAAATATTCACTACCAAATAACTAGAATTTGTAAAACTTATCAATTCAGCGAGGGCCTTATTTGTCTTCTCAATTAACTGGTTCAGACAAGAAGCTGTAATCGTAAACACCATGTCATCAGCAAAAAACGTTATTAGTGCATCTGATATATAAAAACGCATGGTATCAACGTAAATTAGATAAAGATGTGGGCCAAGCACGGAACCCTGAGGCACACCAGATTTAACGATAAAAGTTTTTGAAATAGAATTTTCAATAGAGACTCGAATAATGCGCTGGTTAAGATAAGATTCAAACCATTTCAGAATAACCCCTTGGAGCCCTAAACGGCTTAGCCTACGCAATAAAACTTTATGAACCACCGTTTCAACAGCCTTTCTAAAGTCTATGAATACTGAAAGTACCAGTACACTTTTTTCGAGAGCACCATTGATGAAATAAAAGTCTAAAGAGTTTTCCCCTGCCATATCACGTGGGTGGGTAGCCATAGAAACGTGAGAGTGGCTCAGTTGGTTGGAAATTGCAAGTTCTAATGTCCTTTTGAGGGCTGACAGTAATTTGAGGGAAGCCAAACGTTGCATTACCGTTTCTGGCTTAATACCTTTTCCTGCCACACCCCCCTCTCCTCATTCCTGTAAGTCTCAAGACATTGGAATAAAATTTTAATTTTGTATGTTTTTAAGGAAGGTGGAATTTTCTAGTAAATCTGCCTCAAGGGTCAGCGTTACCGTTACAACCCCAGGAGCAATGACCCAAAAGGTTGGAGGGATCATTTCTAAGACCGAGATTCTCAGAGTTTCAAATTGATATAATTTGGAAGTGGCGGAGATGAATAAATAATAATAAAAAGTAAAAGAAATTATCTGCAATATCTCCGGAATGGCTGCTAATGGGATTAAGTTGAGATTGTCACGTAGTGCTTAAAAGACGGTTCAATGAGATTCTAGTTCTGACTTGGTGGGGAGAAGAGCAGGCACGGATCCAGGATTAGTTTTAGGGAGGGGCGCAAAATAGGTCGATCCAATAAACTTGCGCTATGAGCAAGTTTAATTAATGCAAACTTAAGTTAATTAAGTAAATTACACTGCTTTAGACTACGTTAGGGGGGCCTACCCCCTCGCCCCCTCTGGATCTGCCACTGGAGAAGAGGTAGGTTAATCGACACTATGTATATTCAGGTCATTGAAACAGCATGTTTACAATCTCTCGGAACGACTCGAAGAATGATCTTAAAACTTTCTTGTACTATTTGGGAGAGAAAGGAGGAGGGTGGATAAAACAATTTTGTGTTTTATCTTCTTAAGCTATTTTACACTTTAAAGCACCTTTTGGACTTATAATCTATGATGAGTTAAGTAGCAAGGTAAACAAAAAGACGCTTTATGTTACCAGGCTATTAAAATGTCATACCTGCAATGTCTTGGGAGCAGCTTGGGACAGCAAAGTGAAAGTTTCAGGAAGCGTTGAGGATAGTGGCAGGGAGATCTTAAATTTTGACTTGGAGGAGGGAGCAGAGACAATTCAAAAGACGGTCTATGCATCCAGGTCCTCGAAATGGCAGATATGTCTCTTCCTGGGAGCAGATTGTGGGATGGAGAGTATGAGTACTAGTAGGTAAAAAATGGGAGAGCTTGGGCTAGGGGGCATCATATTTTTTGTCGAAGAGATGGACAATGGAGAAAAATTTTGGACAGAACAATTTTGTATTGTGAGTTCCTGTGATATTTATAATTCACTTACAGTTATGTCACAAGGTAAATCAAAAGACACTATGGGTTGTCAGGTTATCGCGATTGCGTATCTATAATATCTCAGGAACTAATTTGGCTATCAAGTTGAAAGTTTCAGGGAGTGTTAAGGTGGGAGGTATGTGAACATTGAACTATGTGCCGGGGAAGAGGGTAGTTGTAAATCAAAAGATACTAGGTGCATCCAGGCTATCAAAATACTAGCAAATTACTACAAAACATTAACAAAGGCTGCAGGTATGGATTTTAAACTTTAAGGTAGTTTGAACTGAGGAAGGGGCAGGGGGACTTAGATTTGTTCTCCCGGGGAGGGGCTAAATACATTTTTTTTTCGTAGTCAAATTAAAAGTTTTACACTATGAGCAACTTTAGGATTTAGAATCTATTCCAGGTTAGGTAGCTAGGGAAATGAAAATAGTCTTTGCGTCACTGGCTATCAAAGAGCGTATATATGCTATCTTGGGGACAGTTTTTAAGGCCAAATCAAAACTTTTGGTGAGTTTTTGCTTTTGGAGGGTGTTAGATTTTGATTCTTAACTTGGGAGAGGGAACAAGGAAGAGTGAAGCACACTTTGTCCCATATCTGCCTAACGATTTTGGCTAGAATTGGGACTAGATTCAATTCACGGAGAAGTAGTAATGCAAATCCTAAGACAAATAAGCTATATTTACCAAGATTGACACAATCGAGTAACCGCAAATTCTCAAGAACAAGCTGAGAGTTGGAATTGGAGCTTTTAGAAAGTGTAATATAGTCAAGTAGACTTTGAACTTTGACTTAGGGGGGGGGGTCTGAAAAAAAATCAAAAGAAAATATTCGTAATCATGCTATTAAAATAGCACATCTGCAGTATCTTGGGAACGGTTTGGTAGTTCAAAATTTCAGACTCGTCACATCATATTATTTTATTTATTCAAGACAACAAAAACAAAATTGTTTTTTTTTAACAAATAACCTTGAACGTGTATTTTTTTTTTTTTCTTCTTTCTTAATCGAACAAAAAATTATGCTAAGAACTAGCATAAAAAGATTTTTTTTAATAAAAGTATATACACACACTTTGAAAAAAGATCTTATGTAAGGATCGGGAACTAATTTGGCTATCAAGTTGAAAATTTCAGGGAGTGTTAAGGAGGACTAATAGAATTAAACTGAACTTAAAAATAAATAATAAGATTAAACTGGTTATTTCATACATAATTATGTTAGTTGCTGAAAGCTCATCACGATAAATAAAAGTTCAAATAGGGATAAAATCCTTTTAATAGACAGTGTTTTTTATAACAATGATAGAAATTCACAAAAATACCAGATATTTCGGTCACATATACAGTGACCGTCATCAGTAGTAAAACTGTAAAACTAGTTTTACTACTGATGACGGTCACTGTATATGTGACCGAAATATCTGGTATTTTTGTGAGTTTCTATCATTGTTATAAAAAACACTGTCTATTAAAAGGATTTTATCCCTATTTGAACTTTTATTTATCGTCATGGAAAGGCAGTGTGGTCTCCGAAATTATCTAAGCTCATCAGTTCAAAATTTAATTTTACTGTAATTTTTATGTTTATTTTCAATGTTGTAATAATTACAAACAAAAATGTTTGTAATATAATTTGTTTTCAGTAAAGCGCCAATGGCGCAGTAGGTTTTAGACTTTTACAGTGAGAGGAGGAGGCAAAACCTAAACTCTTGTTTTTAGAGATTTTTTGCTTGTTTCAAGCTTGATTTGCATATTCGGTTTAAATCTCACTCGTTTTAAGATCCTTATCTGCCCCCCGGGGGGGGGGGGGGGTATGTTGACCCCGAAGTTTTTTTTATTTCCAAGCTCCTATATACTGAAATGTTGAATTTTGCAATTTTTGCCAGAAGAAAGATCACGTATGCGTCTTTTTTTTTTTTTCGTTTGTCTGTTTTTTCCCCAGGGGTGATCATGTCGAAAGAATAGTCCCAGAAGATCGGGAGAGAGTGCATTCAAAAAAAAAATTGTAGTCCCCCTAGCCTCTCTTGTCTAGGGAGGCCAAAATTTCTATCCCCCCTGGTCTAGCCCCACTAGCCCTCTTTTCACGCTTTTTTCTCCAAAGTTATCTAGTCAAAATTTTTAAATAGCCGTTTTTTTCAGTATAGTTGAAAGACCAAATAATTATGTCTCTAGGAGTAACCTGACTCCTACAGTCCGTGAGGAGAGGTGGCCTGTAAGTTGTGAAATTTGCCCATTGTTTACCCATAGTATTTGTTTTTTTGAAGTATACAGACATTTTTCGTGGAAGGGGGGGGGAGTATTTTGTGCCTGGGGTTGATTTTCACAGGGAGAATCTTCTTTGGGGAGGGAAATTTCTGGGGGGTGAATTTTCTAGGGAAAATTTTACACTGAGGAAATTTGACAGAGTGCCTATACGAATTGTTTTTTGATTGTCTTACATTCCCCTTACCAACTCAATTGTGGAGATGTTCCAAGGAAATTATACGGGGGCTATTTTCCGCGTGTTTTGGATTTTTGGGAAAAAATTTCCGGAGAACGGGCATTTTCGGAGTGATGGAGAAACCGATTAAAAATTAAAGTCTTTTTCAAATACTAAGGAGATTTTTTTAGGCTGAATCGTCCGCGAGGAATTTTAGATTGGGGGATTTTCAGCGAGGATGGAACTGTCTGGAGAGAATTTGAAGGGGGTGCACTTTACATTGGATGAAATTTCCAGGAAGGAGTTTTCCGTGAGAGGAGGGGGTATAGTTTATGGTGGATGAGCAAGATTTACCGGCATTATTTGAAAAACGATCAAAAATCAAATAAAAACAAGTTTTTTTAACCAAAAGTAAGGAACAACATTAAAACTCAAAACGAACAGAAATTATTCCGTATATGAAGGGCTGCCCCCTCCTTAATACCTTGCTCTTTAAACTAAAGTTTGACTGTTTTTCCCAATTTTTTAAGAACGGTTAATGAAACACAGGAACCCTTTATTTAAAATAGGAAGCTTTTTAGAAAGGGATAATAGCTTTAGCGTCAAGAGCAAGGTATTGAGGCAGGGGCAATCATTCATATACGGAATAATTTTTGTTCCTTTTTGTTTTGGTGTTGCACCTTACTTTTACTTAAAAACACTTGTTTCTTTTATTTAATTTCTATATTAAGTTTTCACTCCACCTCTTGAAAACTATTTTAAATATTTCCGAATTAGGGAATCGTAGTAGTCTTTTTGTCACTCAGGTTTTTCCCCATCTTACGAGACACAATTTCGGAAGCCATCACTAACTTTTTACGTTCAGTATTGGAATAAACACTAAGGAAATCGGATAAGACCTATTTAAGAAAAGTACCGCTGAATAATTACGCTATAACAATGGTTAATGCTCTTGAAGAATATGAAACAATTTATAAGCACTTCTAAATCATTAACATCTTTTGCCAGTATTATAGAATCGTTTCACATTGTTATAACGCCTTTTACCAATATTGTAATGTAGTTGCCAAGTGGTGACCAAGAGTTTTCTACGGGTCTTAAAAAAGTAACTAACAAACATAATTTATTTGGAATTAGAATTAAGAAATCGATATCTTACGAACCTAAGAAAATTGGACTGGCTTTGCTCCCCTATGATCTAAACACGTTTCGTAGGGAAGGAGATGGAATAAGGAATCGGAAAAGAGTATTAAACCCTCAAAACATCCACAAGTAGGAAAATTTCATAAAAATTGTATAATTTTGGGGTAATTACAAACTCTGAAAGGTTTTTAGGGTCCGAGGTTAAAGACCTCCCATACAACGGATGTTCCTGCAGTAGAGACAACGACTTACCTTTTTTCTTTGCAGATAATGGAGGAGTTGTAACACAGCTAATAACAAAAACCATTATCAATATTTTACTATTCATAGAGCTTCCAGGAAAAAATAGCTCAACTACACTCTCTTCTTTCTTTGTGAATTAGCGAAATCGGAAACATCGATACAACAAGAAGCCTTATGTACTAATATAACCTCAAAGATAGGACGACATGTAAATACGTTATTATGTCAAGAAGTCAGAAATATGCGTCAATTGAGGAAGTGGTGAAATAAGCATTCCTATGATACTTCTTGGGGCGACTCACCTCGCTCTTTCTCCAAAAAGAAGCTTTGAAGTATCTTGCTAATTTCTTGAATTTTTACTGTTAGTGCATTGCGTAGCACACAACCAACATTCCAAGAAAGATGATTTTCGTAGCAAGGAGAGGGACTGCAAGAGACTCATAATGTTCTTTTCTGAATCTCATCAGAGATGTGTAATGCACCTTATTGTGGTCCCGTCTCCTTCTGGAAGAATTATCTCCCTTAGAATTAAAAATGGTCAAAGAACTGTTCTCTCTCATTCAGCTTAAAACTTATATCCTCAAATCCTTGATCTAAGGGGGTCCCAATGAAGAAGGGAAAAATTGTCCACTCTGCTCCTTAGGGGGTGGGGACCCCGCTTCAGGACCTGCAAGATCTCAGGTATTTTTATTACAGGACTTTAATGCCTTGTTTGCTACAAATAGGGATAGATTGGATAGATTTTATCCTAAAGAGAAGGAAAATAGCAATGGTAATAGACTGCTTCAGTTTTGTATGTGAAATAATCTAGTTAAACCAATGCAGTATTTGGTCATAAATAGACCGTAAGCTAACATGATACTCATTTGATGGTAAGGTGGTCAACCTTATGGATTATGTTTTTGTGAATCTATTGGAAGGATCGAATATCTGTAGGAGGGCCGAATATCTGTAGGAGGGCCGAATATCTGTACACATGATATCTGTAGGAGGGCCGTTTTTTGTTGTCAGAGGCAATTCTCTAGCGTTGCCCGTATTAAAGAGCCTTAAGCCTTTATTGTTTATTTTTCCCCACGGGTCACTTCATATGAAGGGGGAAACTTCGAAGAAGACTTGTTTGATTGAAAATTGAAAGTTCTAATGCACACTTTAAAGTTTAACAGAATCTGGACGTCAACTGGCCCCTGCCCTTCCCATTTTTAGCTTCTCGTCTTCCCCCCTCTGTAACCTCCGAAAACATCCGATCAGAATTTTGGAATAACTGTTTTGTTCAAAATATTCGGAAGTTCCAATAAATATGCCTCCGATGATAAATTGGCAGTTGTTCTAATTCTAGTTTTATAATAGAAAATTTAAAATTGGAAAGTACCTTAGGAACAGCAAAGGGTATAAAGTTCAAACTTCCAGGGAATGTTGAACTAGCTCAAAGACACTCAGTAAATCTGGGTTGTCAAAAGGGTGTATCTGCAATATTGCAGCACCGGCAAAGGGTATTAAGTTGAAACTTTTACCAAATATTTAACAGACGAAAAGAAATTATCTGCATCCATGTTGCTAAAAGAGCTTGTCTACGATATCTGAAGAGCAGCTACGAACATTAAGTTGGAAATTTCAGTGGACAAACTTGTATAGTACAAACTGGAAGGACTTTAAAAAAAATCATCAATTTTGGTTTTATGGGGGGTTGTAGCTGACTTTTTTTTCTCGTAGCAGACTTAATTACTTAGTCTTTTTTCCAAGACTTGATTTTTCCTAGAGCATATTCTTCAGTTGCACCCTTACACAAGCCTTGCTTTTAAAATTTAAAGGCTATCAAAATATGAGTATTTTAGCAATCTGTACCCTTGTCCCTTTTAGCATTTATGTCAATTTATGCATAAATTGACATGGATTGCAGCCATGCATAAATTGCAAGGCTGCAATTTTCAAAGATCCGTCTTTTGGTTGTTTAAAATTAGGAAGTTTTTTGGGTAGTATCATATTTTCTTCTGAATTTTCACGTTGGACCGTTCAAATAAAATAAGCAAAATTTGTTTGCTAAAATCAACAACACTTTTTGAGACTGTTCAAATTTAAACATTATCAATATTGATTCCGAAGGACATATATGCATTCAAAGGAAAAGCTACATTGTCCAAGAAAGTTTGGGGGTTTTTCGCTTGTTTTTTGCTTATTTGCTGCTGATTTTTCAACCACATTTTATATTTTGTTTGATTTGGCACCTGCTACAACTAAAAAACGTATAACTGCACACGGAGGTCTTGTCATAAAAAATTGAATTTACGATTTTCCAAGATTTTCAAGACATAACCAATTCAGCTTAACATCTACTTACCCAGTTGAAATTGTGAGGTATAGTTTCACAATTTTGCTTCAAGGGAACCTGTGTTCAGTACACCAATTCAAGATTCAAAACTCAGTTTTCGGAAAGATGGTTTGAAAACTTTGTAATAGTTTTTTTTTTTTTTATTCTAGCGTGGTGTCAAGAGAATCCGTTGTTTAGCACATCGATTAAAGATTCGTTAGATATTAATAGGTATATCGAAGTGTAAAAAAAGAAAAGAAAACATTTTCTGGTTTATTATATTACTCTATTTACTCCATCTTTTCCATTGCCTTAACTCGTATTGTCCAGCGATTAAGGTAGATTTTCTGATGACGCTGCTGGGCGATGAAGCAGACTCAAATTGGCTGCATCTCACTCCGTCTTCCATTGTTGCATCTGTCAGTCACAGTCAATATTAGATTTAAGCCAATGATGGTAGGGGCTATTACTGTTTAATCAGTAAGCGAATCCCAGTAGGACACTATTTTATTGGAGAAGAAGTGGTTGACTGTACTTGTCAGGGCTTTCTTCCATAACAGCTTCAATGAATGGCCTCTCGTCTTCCACTGAGAGTCTAGTTGAAGATAGAATGGAGAGTAGTCAGAATCATGTCTTTTGTTTGTCTTCTATAAACCAGTGATGGTAGCTCAAGTTTTCTTAATCTTGCAAGATAGTTAAGACTTTTGCACCCCTCTATGCATACTGTGGCCTGTTTTTAAATGAACTTAAGGCCAGCTTAATTGTCTTTATTGATAGTAGAAACATCAATCATTCAAACCTCTGTGACTGGCCAAACTAGGGCTTTGGAATAGTCTGGTGACTGGTCCAGTTTCACAAAAGAAAACTTGGCCACTGTCACCATAAGCACTGACCACTTGCATCCTATTTGTCAAGAAGGCCATTGTCCAGTCGTTTATAACTGAATCAATACCAATAGCATGAAATTTTATTTCCAGTCTTCTGGGACACACTTTATCAAAGGCCTTAGCAAAGTCAAGAAGCGCAAGAGCTTCATCCACTCCTTAACTAATAAATTTAATAACATATTTGTAAGCATCTAGATTGTTCGTTTCAGTCAATTTCTTTTGTCAAAAGCCATACTGATTTGGGGTGAGTAGCTCATTAGAAAGAAGATGCTCAATTATAGCTCAATTCACAAGACCTTCCAAAACTTTACGCAATGCGGCAAGAATTCATCTTTACTAGGCAAACTGGGGGTGCAATGAACACATCCAAAAGTCACAGAGCCATCCATGGGCGTGGGCAGCATCTGTGTCAGGAGGGTAGCCGATTCTACGATGGAGGGGGGGGATTATAAATGCTCCTCGGTGCCCTTTGAAGTCCTTAGAAACTTGTCATTCTATATTTCACTAAAACTTAGCCAGCAATACTTTTCCACTTACTTTTCCAGCAATACTATAACATAATAAACCCACTATCCTAGTTCCAATTTCCAGAAGACACAAACACCATTAAAGTGATTTGACACCAATCACATAGCGGTTAGTTAGCATCTTCTTGTTTCAATAATTCAATTTAAAAGTTTAAAGATGGGCAATATTAAATATCAAAATCGGTATAGGGGACACCAGCCCAAGATCGGCACAGCCCACGTTTAGCCAAAGCAAAGAATCTCAATATAAAAACCTAAGGGGACTTCTGGTGGATATGAAAGCTCTAACAGATGGCAGTGTATGCTTTCAAAATGTCTGGCCTTGATGAATACTTTTACCAAAAATATCAGATTAGATCCCGTTTTAGGGTGATTAATTCTTGAATTTTTGTTCAATTTGTGTCGACCATAAACTCACGTTCTATTTTCTTACTATTTGCCAGTCTTTTGACAGCTTCTGAGACGTGCCATCTTAACCAGTTTGCTGTTAGCATTTTTTCATCCCGTGGGATGGCGGATTCCCGCATTCGGCCACAATACCTGGAGTAGGTTCGGCATGCCGTACAAAGGTGTCGAAAGTGAGCTATGTTTAAAAAAGCTGGGTAAACAGCATATTTTAAGGTTGAAGGCGAGCTCAAAACCCAAAACTTGATTAATTCTGGTGTTGTTTAACACTGTCAGACCAGTAGGTGAACTGAAATTCTATTTTTTCCTGTTAAATTTCATTCGAGGTAAAATGCTTAAAAGTTAAACAGAGGAGAAAAGAAAGACAGGCACCTGGGATCCAGAAGAAACAAAACAGCAGTTTTTCTGTCTTATTCAACAAAAGTCGGTGTTCCTATCGTCATATGTCTCAGACAAAATTCCTACCACATATAATGAAGCACTTACCAGGGAAGTTTCTATACTCAGCGCAAGTCCTGTGCGACATTTAGAATCCTTCTTTAATGTAGACCCTGAAACGGACGCAGCACAGTTTCTGTCTCCTAATGAGAAACAAAGGTCAGCAAATGATTCGTTAAAAGAGATCGTCTAGGCAAACCCCTTTCCAAAAGGCTCAACACGAAAAACCAACAGAAAAAAGATATGAAAAAGTCAGAGTGTTCACTGACACCCCTGTGAAAGAACGTATTACGGCTGGGACAAAAGCTGTATCTGCCAAGAAAACCCTAGTCCTGGAAAGGAAGAAAGTCAGAGGGGTGAAAAGGCTAAAAAGTAAAAGGCATGTTTCTCGTAACAAGAGTTGCAGTGGGAGTGACGATTTTGACTTAGATGAGCCTGTATACAACTATTCAGACTCCAGTATGGACAATGAAGCCCCCTGCCGACAACTTCCAATTTGACAGCGAAAAAGTCAAGGCTGGTGATTGCATTCTAGTTGAGCTGGAGAGCAAGAAAGGAAATCCTACTCACTATATTATCATTATCAAAAAAGTATAAATTGAAGAACTTGAAGTCCACTTTCTCAAAGAGACTGGAGTAAAAGGCTTTGCACATAGTTTTTTTTTAAACCTTACTGAAATTGACTTTGTTGTTTTTTGTACTGGCAATATTCTTTCATAGTTTTGTAGCCAAAAACAAGTTTTAATGTCTCCCTGGCCACTTATCTATTTAAATACATTCTAAGACCACACTGGCTACACATGACAAATGAAACTCAGAGAGGAAAGAAAATAACAAAATGAAAAATAAAATAAAAAAGGTGAAAAAACGAGGATTTTTTCAGCCAGTGGCGAACCATGAAGAAGAAGAAATAAGCAAATATTTCGACAGGGACCTCCGCCGAATCGTCCTCAGTGCTAAACAAAAAAGAAAGAAAAAAAAACAACAAAAATCGAACCTTTCGAAGTTTACTTGACAACGACAGAACAGAAACTAAATAAGAACCAGGTTGGAGTCAATGAAAAAGAAATTTACCAAGATGATTGAGCAATAATCCTTTGTTTTGCTACAGCTTTAGCTGGCCTACAAATTCGTTCGTCATTTGATGTGC
Source organism: Artemia sinica (assembly GCA_027921565.1). Classification (NCBI taxonomy): domain Eukaryota; kingdom Metazoa; phylum Arthropoda; class Branchiopoda; order Anostraca; family Artemiidae; genus Artemia; species Artemia sinica. Next base: position 68,561,865 of record CM051259.1, read on the forward strand.
AAATAGGTAATTTCAAGTTATACCGGGCGAAAATATTGATTGAGTCCTTCAAAATTAAACTCTCATAAATTGGGCTTAATGAAATATCTCCAGTATCTCTATTTATTGCTAAATTTTGGTTTATGTGGTTTTTTCTCAATTAACTCTTTAAAAGTTTGTGGTAGGCCATTTCCGGTAGATATTAAGGTTGCCTCGTCAAAAAGAACCAGATGGGTCGGATTTTCAAAAATATGCAGGACCAATGCCGAATCAAAGTTGTCATCGTTATTTTTCAATCTCAGGGACTTATCTATTGAAATTTTGTATTCATGATAACGTTCACCTAGTTGTTGATGGGTCCTTCCAAAGTAAAATTTCCCACATGAACACACGATTCTGTAGACACCACTACCCAGTACAGGGTCAGTTTTATCCTTTCCTGAGTTGAAAAAATGTTCAACTTTTTGTTCAGTTTTGAAAGAAACAGAGAGATTATGTTGTTTTTTTTTTTTTTTTCCAAGTGTATCGCCAAGTTTCGGGATGTATGGTAAAGTGATGAAAGTTTTTTTCTCAATTGCCAAGGTAACTGAATCAAGGGGGACGGGCTCCCTATTTTGTTTTTTTATTTTTTTTTAATCGTTTATCTATGATATTTTCAATAATTTTGATTGGATAACCATTGCAGAAAAGAATATCCTTGACATAGTTTAATTCAGAATTTATATGATTACGGGAACAGATTTTAAAACTCGGCCGACTAAAGAGATTATTACCCCTCTTTTCACAGAACGAGGGTGATGTGAAGAGAAATGTAGATATCGATCATTATGGGTCGGCTTCAAAACATCCAAGAAAGGCAGCTTTCCTGAATCTTCGAGTTCCATTGTGAACTGGAGATTCGAATCAAAAGAGTTCAAATGTGCCAAAAAATCTCTTAGAGAGTCTTGTCCATGTTCCCAAACAGAAAGGATATCATCAACGAAACGAAACCAGATAGAGTGTTTTAAGTGGAAACTATTTAAAGCAGACTGTTCTATGAAATCCATGTATAAATTTGCCAAATAAGGAGACAAGACAGTGCCCATGGATAGGCCCATGATTTGAGTAAAAAAAAAATTTCGGAATTTAAAATACGAGGAGAACTTGTTGCAAAGACGAACAAGGGTCATTATTGTATCAATTCCAAAGTTTAGTAATCCGAAAAAGCTGAATTTTCCTCTAATTTTCTTTGTAAGGCCTGCTCACATTTATGGACATCACATGAAGTGTACATAGACACTGCATCAAAACTAGATAAGATAGTTGTTTCTGTTGTACTTTGATTTTTTAACTTCTCAACAAGATCTTTGGAATTTTTTATATAGGATTTCTATGTGCTTATAAGAGGCTTAAAAATGGTGGCTAAGAAACTTCCTATACCCGTAGCTGGAGAACAATAACATGCTACAATAGGACGTAACGGAATATCTTTCTTATGGATTTTAGGCAGACCATAAAACTTTGGGGCTGAGCAACCTTTGAGGTAAAATTTTCTGTACATTTGAGGGGTAATTAGTCTACTGTCTTTTAAAATTCCTAGTTCTTTTCTCAGCTGCTTTGTGCATTTGTCCGTGGGATCAATTTTTATTTCTTTGTAAATACTTTTATCTATTAAAAGGGTGTTAACTTTTATTTCATAATCTGCAGAATTCATAATTACAACTGTGTTTCCCTTGTCCACTCTCGTAATCACTGTTTTTTTTGTCTTTTTCAAGTTTCAGAGGATTTTAATTTCTTCCTTTGATTGAGTTGAAAGCGACAAACATGGCCTATAATAAAGAATACTCTTTACAATTTCACCTCTGAGTAGGTCTGGATTTTCGACTTCACCATGAGAGCTAAAAATAGCAGACTCCACGCCCGTAATGATTTCTGAGGTATTTACGCGTGTTTGAGCCATTGCAAATTTTGGTCCTTTTGATTGAATACTTAGCTCCTTGGATGTAAAAACCTTAGAGGATAGATTTTCCAAAGGAGGGCCAGGACAAAATCTAGGAAGGAAAATCCGTGTTTGTTGAGACTGTTGAAGTTCCAGTTGTGAGAATTTTTCCGATAAACGAGTTTTTGCTAAATGGAATATGTGTCGGAAAGACCTATGTGAGATTATCATAATAAAGAAGAGACCTATTTATCATAATAAAAAGACCTATGTGTACCATTCATCATAATTTGGAATTGTTCATTTGTCATAACCGAATCCTCAAATCGGCTCATAGGAAACATTGAATTTCAACCCTCCCCCCTTTTTTATATGCTAATAATATGCACCACAGGCTGAGATTTTTTTTTTTATTTGTCCAGGATAATACAACAAATTGATGAAAAAAATTTACCATCTGATATTTTGGAACGTAAGTAATGAAAGATAGTTATTTGTAATTAATAATAATTCTATCCAACACAGAAGTGATTAATCCCTGACATCTAGTCTAGTCTATTTCATAGTGATCAGAGGAGTTATTAGATGTTGAATTACCAAAATAATTTCAAAAGATGAAAACATGTCACTGAGCATTAGGACAAGAGAATAAAATTTAGAAATTTTGAATTGAATGGTGAGTGCATAACCAGCATGTGTACTGAATTTGTATTAAATTTTGCTCAAAATAAAGTCTGGGCTTATTTAATCAGAATTATTGCTAGAGTCTCTGAAATAGGTTAGGCCTAACCTAAGTTAAAGGTTGGACTGAGCATAGAAAATTAGGTTAAGTAGCCTATTGTGTGAAATTATATTAACTGTTAAAGGTCTAAAATACAGGCTATTGAGAAGAAAAAATGTTAAGTAAACAGTTCTTACTATCATATTGAGGGTTGCTTGGGTAGCAACCCTCTGATCACTTTGACTCTTAAAAAGAGCACTAGAACATCTGATTACCAATCCAATGAGCATCTTCTGAAGTGGATATGACCGTGCTTGGTAAAAATTTAGAATTGTGGCCCGTGATAAGGAGACATGTTAAGAAAACAATTCTTACTTTAAAATATGTATAATGATCCTAGTTAACATAGGCCTATTATCCAAGGGGAGAACATTTATCATCAAGTCTTTCCTCTGAAAATCCTTCTGTTTCCAGCTTAAAAGAAAAAGTTTCCTAAAACCACCATGCTGAGATTCAATGCTTAGCCTAAGTCTTTTGAAATTGCCACCAAATAAGTTGTTTTATAGATAGCATTCATGCTGGTCTTTGTAATTCTGTTTTTTTAATGAGCAGTGGCGCAAATAAAAAATATTAATATCAGTGGCAAAAATCAAAATATTGCTATAAATATACATATACATACAGAGTATATACCCCCACCCCCCTAATGTGCAAATATATAACAAAAATTGCATTCTGAACCTAAATATAACCAAATGAACTGTACCCCAACCCCTAAATATATCTAAATCAGGGTATATATTTGTACATCAAGGGGGTGAGGGCAAAATTTATTTGTGATGTAAATGAAGGTTATATTTAGAATCAGAATGCAATTTTGGTTGTATATTTGCACACTAGGGGGTGGGGGTTTAATATTTTTTTTTTTTTTAATGATAGAAAATGGTGCAGCAAAAATAAAAATTAAACAACTATTTACATGTTTACATGTTACATATAACAATCTACATGTTTACATCACATTAGGGGGGTGGGGATATATACTCTGTATGTATATGTATATTTACAGCAATATTTTGATTTTTGCCACTGCTATTAACATTTTGTATTTTTGCCATTGCTCATTAAACAAATATGGAATTACAAAGACCGGCATGAACATGATCTATAAAACAACTTATTTGGCAACTCAAAGTGGCAATTTATAGCAGCAATTTCAAAAGACTTAAGCATTGAATTTCAGCATGGTGGTTTTTGGAAACTTTTTTTTTAAGCTGGAAAAAGAAGGATTTTCAGAGGAAAGACTTGATGATAAATGTTCTCCCCTTGGATAATATGTTAACTAGGATCATTACACATCTTTTAAAGTAAGAATTGTTTTCTTAACATGTCTCCTTATCAGGGGCCACAATTCTAAATTTTTACCCCATGCCTTGTATAAAAACCTTATATCCCCAGGGCATAATTTACAACCCTTGCCCTGAGGACTGCGGAGGATTTGTTATCCTCAAAGACATAGGCTAATTTCCAGACCTTTCAAATATATTGAACAAGGATGAGCAATGTTTGACTATTAAAGTCATTGATTCTTTATACTCTAAGCAACAAATATTGTCATTTACTCTTATATAGAAAGTACTATAAAGTCAAATAAAAGACAATATTGTGTTTTCTTTAAACATAGAGAATGATATGAAGTCTTCTGTATGACTTTTCAAACAACAAATTATTATAGAGAAGTATGAATAAAGTTATACAGAAGACTTTTTGGTTTTCTTATTTCATATATGATCCACTAAAATGTCATACACAAGAAATTATTTTAGCCTACCCTACTGATACATAGAGCAAACAACAAAAAGTCATACAGATAGCTGTTTATAGCCTAGGCCTACAGGATTTCGTATATAGAGCAGCCTAAATAAAGTCATGCAGATGACTTTTTAATACAGGCTATCATTCTACTATAAAGCATTATGAATAAAGTCATACAGATGACGTTTATGCCTCCTGCTATTATAGAGCAAACATAAATAAAGTCATACAGATGGCTTTTTATACCTCATACTATTATAGAGCAAATGTGAATGAAGTCCTATATATGACTTTTTATGCCTTTCTTTTATAGAGCAAACTTAAATAAAGTCATACAGATGACTTTTTGTGCCTCTTGCTAGTACATAGAGAAAACAACAAAAAGTCATACAGATGGCTTTTTGTAGCCTAGTCCTACATGATTTCATTTATAGAGTAGCCTAAATAAAGTCATACAGATGACGTTTTAATATATCATTCTACTATAGAGCATTATGAATAAAGTCCTGCAGATGACCTTTTATGCCTCCTGTTATTATAGAGCAAACATGAATAAAGTCATACAGATAACTTTTTATACCTCATACTATTATAAAGCAAACTTAAATAAAGTCATACAGATGACTTTTTATACCTCATACTATTACAGAGCAAACTTAAATAAAGTCATACAGATGATTTTTATACCTCCTGCTATTATAGAGCAAACATAAATGAAGTCATACAGATGACTTTTTATACCTCATACTATTATAGAGCAAAAATAAATAAAGACTTACAGATGACTTTTTATAGGACATCCACCACATGGCTAATATGAGAGTAAAGTTCATTTGTGATGCAAATGGATGTTATATTTAGATTGAGGATGCAATTCTAGGTATATATTTACACATTAGAGGGGTGGGGGTATATATTGTGTGAATATATAGGCTCTAAGAAATTCATTAATTTCTTAGAAAAACTGGAAAACAAACAAAGAAGTGAAGTTAAAAGCTCTCCCCCAGCAAAATGTGTTAACTAGGATTATTCTACATAATATGGAGTAAGAACTGTTTTCTTAATATATTTCCTTTTGTCCAGTTGGTTGGCTGCTTGGCTAATTTAAAAATTTGTATATATATATATACACTCTCAAATTAGCCATCTGGTGCTATCCCCTTTTTATACCTCATAATATTATAGAGCAAACATGAATAAATTCTTACATATGACTTTTGTTGTTTTCTCTATGTATCAGTGGGGTAATATTATTTCTTCTGTATGACATTTTAGTGGATCATATATTAAATAAGAAAGCCAAAAAGTCTTCTGTATAGCTTTATTTGTACTTCTCTACAATAATTTGATGTTTAAAAAGTCATACAGAAGACTTTATATCATTCTCCATATTTTCTCTAGAAATAGAAATATATAATTACAAACATACAAGGTATAAAAAGTCATTTGAATGACTTTATTCATGCTTGCTCCATAAAAGTATGAAGTTTAAAAAGTTATCTGTAGGACTTTGTTCATGTTTGCCATATATAGTACAAGGTATAAAATGTCATCTGCATTACTTTATTCATGTTTGCTCTACAATTGTGTAAGCTATAAAAAGGCATCTGTATGGCTTTATTTGTGTTTGCTCTGTAATAGTGTAAGACATGAAAAGTCATCTGTATGGCTTTATTTTTGCTTGCTTTATAATAGCATGAGCTATAAAAAGTCATCTGAATGACTTTATTTATATTTGCTCTATAAAAGAATGAGGCATAAAGTCATCTGTATGATTTTATCATTCTACATAATACGAGAAATAAAGTTTCTCAGATATAAAGAAAAAAGTTTCTATATTGTCATATGTAGGTAATCCGTTGAACAAAAAGGCTATCTCAAAGTTTTGATTAGAAGTGTTTAGGGAAATGATAGGCATGGGGGGGGGGGGGTATTTGCCCTTTGCTCACTTTTGGCTAATAAGAAGGGAAATAATCCTCTCAATTTCCAATCAAATGAGCCCTTTTCAAAGCTTCTACAACAAAACTTTCTATAAAAACCTTATATGCCCCAAGGACATAACTTACAACTCTTGTCCTGAGGGCTATGGGGGGAGGGATGTCATCCTCAAAAACATAATTTCCAGACCTTTCAACCATGTTGGGGAAATAATGTTGAGAGAAAATTTTTGGGGAAATGATGGGCATGGAGGGGGGGGGGGCTTGATTCCAGAACTTTTAACTATGTTTAAAAAACTGGCTATCTCAAAATTTTGATTGGATGTGTTTTGGGAAATGGTGGGCATGAGAGGGGGGCTAGATGTCCTCCAGTCACTTTCTACTATGAAAAAGGGCTCTAGCTTTTTCAATTTCCAATTGAATGAGCCCTCTTGAAGTTTCTATGACAACCCTTTGTATACAAACCTTATATGACCCCAGGGCATAACTTACAACCCTTACCCTGAGGGCTGTGGGGAGGGGTGTCATCCTCAAAGACACAATTTCTAGAACTTTCAACTATGTTGAACAAAAGGGCTATTCCAAAAATTTGATTGGATGTGGTTGGGGAAATGGTGGGCTTGAGAGCAGGGTTAGTTGCCCTCAAATTACTTTTGACTATTAAAAAGGGCACTAGCCTTTTCAATTTTCAACTAAGTGAACCCTTTTTGAAGTTTCTATGACAACACTCTAACTAATAAAACACCTTATATGCCCCCAAGGCATAACTTACAACTCTTGCCCTGTGGAGGGGGGGTGTCATCCTCAAAGACCTAATTTCCAGAACTTTCAACTATGTTGAGCAAAATGTCAACACTTTCTATAAAAAACACTTTATAAGCCCCCAGGGTATATCTTACAACCCTTGCCCTGAGGGCTGTAGGGGGGGATGTCCTCCTCAAAGACATAATTTCCAGGTCTTTCAACTATGTTGAACAAAATGGCTATCTCAAAATTTTTATTGGATGTGTTTGGGGAAATGGTGGGCATGGAAGGGGTGTTTGTTGCCTTCCAATCACTTTCGGCTATGAAAAAAAAGCACAAGCCCTTCCAATTTCCAATCAAATGAGCCCTTTGTGAAGTTTCTATGACAACTCCTTTAATATGAAATGCCCTTGTCTAAAACCAAAAAAAAAAAGTAATACCTTGTGCCAACATTATTCTTCACTTAGGCAGCCCTATTGCACTGCCTATGATAATAGTCATTAGGATTAGCAATGTTTTTATTAATGGACTATTCAGGTAGCTAGGAAACAAACTAACCTCTATTGTCAGAATTGCATCCTGAATCCAAATGTAACATTCATTTGAATTGGAAATGAACTTTATCCCCACCCCCATATATACCCATTCAGGGTATGTATTTGCATATTAGCGGGGTGGGGGTAAAGTTAATTTCTGATGCAAATGAATGTTAAATTTGGATTCAGGATGCAATTATAACTAGAGTTTATTTCTGATGCAAATGAATGTTAAATTTAGATTCAGGATGCAATTCTGACTATAGAAGTAAGTTTATTTCTTAGTTACCTGAATAGTCTGTTAATATAAACATTACCCAACAATGTATTTCTCCCCCCCCTCCCCTGATGAATGGATACATAGCCCTACTAATGTGTTTGTTTGTTGTTCTTTCCATTGTTTGTTCCACCATTTTTCATTTTTTATTATTTTATTGATCAATAAAAAGTGTTTTGACAAAACTATCAAATTAATGACCCACAGTGAGAATAACTTGTGTGTGGGTTTGTATACACTCAACAATAAATAAATAATACTCTCTCCAGATACTTGAATAAAAAGATTGCTCTTCAACTCTCCATATGGTAACAACAAACAAAATCTGAATAACATCAAAATAACCAAATAAATAAAGTGAAATGAGGAGCATCCACCCCAGAAAATAAATCAAATAAATAATTACTGATTAAGTGATCCATTAATCTAATTTTATTATTAACCAACAATTTATTCAAATCTACAAAACTATGAAGTTTATTCCAATTATATATAATACTATGCCTTGGTGAAAAACGGGACCTTTCAGATTTTATTAAAGCCTGACGGACTACAGAACTGCCATGGGTCCAATATGCATGCAAAACCTGATTATCATCCTGAAAAAAATTATTATGGAAATAAAAATACTCAGGAAAAAGACCTTGAACATGTTTAATCATATAAAGAACAGAATGGAAAGAAGGGAAAAGATCCAGTGGAAGGATATTTAAAATTTGATACATACTTTTTGTTGACGATTTACCAGGGTAAGAAAACAGGCTAGGCAGGCAATTTTTCAATAGACGCAGAGCTTTATTTTGTTGCCTCTGAAGAGGAAGAATATGAGTTTTAAAGTATTCAAAAAAATAATGGGACAGTAATTTATATATGAATGCACTAGAGAATGATAAAGAGATTTCAGGGCAAAAAACGGCAGAACAAATTTCAGATGATTCATCATTCCAGTATTTCTTGCCAGTTTCATTCAAAGATAAATTGAATGGCTTTTAAATATTAATCATCATAGTTTCTGGTGCTGTTTTCCCAGTATGAGAGAAGATGATGAATTTTGTCTTAATACAATTGATAGTCAATTTATTTCTCGAAAACCATAAGATAAGCCTCTTCAGTGCTGATTCCAACCTAAGCTTCAAAGATCTAGAGTCGGGGCTGCTGACATTGCATGCCGTGTCATCGGCAAATAATGTGTTAAGGCCAATATCTTTGATACTATTACTGATATCATTAACATAGATAAGAAATAGGAGTGGACCCAAAATAGAGCCTTGTGGGACTCCAACTGACTGAGATTGAGATACTGATGAGGAAGAAGTATCTCCTCCGTCTACATACTGATTTCGTTTTTTTAGGTATGATATTACTAAGTCATTAACTGGGCCTCTTATGCTGCAGTTATCAAGTTTATTATGCAATATTTTATGGGAAATTGTATCAAATGCCTTTTTAATGTCAATAAAAATTGTAGCAGGAATATCACCTTTGTCGAGGGCATCATGAACAAAACTGAGTCATTGCCATAATAGCATGCTCAGTAGAGTGAGACTTCCAGAACCCAAATTGCATCGGACTAAAAAATTTTGATTTCATTAAAAAGCTGACTATATGGTTATATAGGATCTTTTCGAGCAACTTCCCAAATGTAGACAGGATTGAAATCAGCCAATAGTTTGTTGGGTTCTTTGGGTCTCCTCCTTTATACAAAGAGATAATTCTTGCAGACTTGAAACAAGAAGGAAATCTTCCGGTTTTAAAACAGAGGTTGAACACATGGGAAAGCAGGATTACAATATTTGGTGCTATGCACTTAATCAGATTAGTAGATGACCCATCAATCCCTTCCGAAGATCCATTCTTTAAAAGGTTTGTTGTAAGTAAAAGTTCATCTGGGGTTACAGGAGTAAGAAAAATGGATCAATTGTGAGATGGGGGTAGATATGATTGAAAGTCCTCTCCAGTTTCATTATCCAGATGACGGGCCAGGTTGTTTCCAGCAGTTGACGCGGTTTCCTCGCCAATTTTTGCAAAGTGTATATTTAATGCATTGACAACTTCTACTTTCCCTGTAGCAAGTTTAGTTCCATCTTCAGCTATTAATTCATCAGGAAGATCATGGGTCTTATGCTTTCCTAAGCTCTTATTAATTATTTCCCATGTCTTCTTAGGGGACCCTTCTGCTTCAACAAATGCTTCGGAGAAGTAGTGACTTTTTGCTGACCTTAAAGTTTTTGTTAAATAATTTTTGTATCTGCGAAATTCAGCTAATTTAACTTCAGATGGATGCATTAAATATGCCTTATATAACAGATTCTTATTTTTTATTGATACAAGCAATCCAGGAGATATCCAAGGCTTAATCAGCTTTATACTATTTCTTCTTGATATTTGGCAGTGAGGGAAAGCATTATTGAAACAACGTTTAAACTGATTCACAAAAAATTCAGCAGCAAAATCAGGGTCCGAAGACTCTAAACAAGAAGAAAAATCACTTGAAGAAAGCAATACTTTAAGTTTACTTAAGGAGTTTCTGCTAGTCATTCTCATTTTTCTTTTAGTAGGCCTATTAAACTCTGTAATCAAGTGAAGGTTGGTCACAAGCATCAAATGGTCGGAAAAATCTTCAATAACCACATTACGAGAATTTAGTTCCAGATTCGTAAACAAATTATCAATAAGGGAAGCAGAATCTTTCGTTATTCTTGTTGGGACTCCATAAGCTGGTAAGAGACCACTGGACAGGCAAACTGATAACAAGTCAGCCCCGTAAGAAGAGATTCCGTGGAAATTACTGCTTGAATTATTAGAATTATATAAATCAATATTAAAGTCACCCATGATAACTATTTTTGGATACTTTTTCGAAGCAATAAGCACAAAATCATCAAGAAGTTCCATGAATTTTGAACCAGGAGAACTTGGAGGCCGGTAAAAAACACAACACAAAATTTTCATACCCTTTACATCTATTTTAACTGCCAAAAATTCAAACACCATTTCAAGATATAGGTGATCAAACTCACTCACCAGATCTGACTGAATTGTTGATTTAATGAAAAAACCCACCCCTCCCTGTTTTTTTTTAATCCGATTCTTATGAAAAAAAGTATAATCCTGTTTATTAATAAATCCTGTTTATTAATGTCTTTGTTGAATCATTTAAAAATGTTTCACAAGATAAATTATTTAATATTAGTATAATCCTGTTTATTAATGTCTTTGTTGAATCATTTAAAAATGTTTCACAAGAGGCGAAGACATCTATATTATGATGAGAAATAAACAGGGATATTCGATCAAAAATATTTAGTAACCCGCGACAGTTCAAAAATGCCATTCTAATATTAGCGCCTTTACTTAAAACTTGGGTAGGGAGTAGATATTTTTTTTTTGGGATAGAATGAACCATCATATCAAAAACATCATCATCTTTGAATAAATTCTCAAATATTTTACTTAAATCTAGTTGGAGCTCCTCGAAATTACGAAGTCTATCATCCATTATCTCGATGCTGGGTATACTTATTGACAAAAAGTGACTTACCAACCATACAGAGAGTCAAAGGAGACACAATTGTAACCAGAACTTCATCTGAAAGTGACAAACATAAACAAAAAGCTAGAACTTCATAACATGAAAACCTTATATAAGAAAAATCAGGAATAGTGTGGCACAAAGTTAGGAAATTAAATATAACAGTTTTGGTAACAAAAAAAAACAAAGAAAGAAAAAACCACATAATACTCATTATGATACTTTTGCGAACGGGCCTCCGAAAATAAGATAATCATAATCCTCAAACAATCATAAATTATCAACTAACTTAACAACCAGAGCACTAAACACAAAATAAACAAAATACTCCACAAAATCTTATAAATCTAAACTCAGATTACTACTATCCTATTCAGTTATTGATCAGCTCTCTCCCATATCACCGAACCATTTTTTTTTTTATCTCAAGCCATACATGGGTTCCTTTATTTTTAACCCGAGAAGCAATAATCTTTCCAGACTCCTTCATCTCTTTTGCTTTAGTGAGGAATTCTCAAATATTTTACTTAAATCTAGGGGGAGCTCCTCGAAATTACGAAGTCTATCATCCATTATCTCGATGCTGGGTATGCTTATTGACAAAAAATGACTTACCAACCATACGGAGAGTCAAAGGAGACACAATTGTAACCAGAACTTCATCTGAAAGTGACAAACATAAACAAAAAGCTAGAACTTCATAACGTGAAAACCTTATATAAGAAAAATCAGGAATAGTGTGGCACAAAGTAAGGAAATTAAATATAACAGTTTTGGTAACAAAAAAAAAACAAAGAAAGAAAAAACCACATAATACTCATTATGATACTTTTGCGAATGGGCCTCCGAAAATAAGATAATCATAATCCTCAAACAATCATAAATTATCAACTAACTTAACAACCAGAGCACTAAACACAAAATAAACAAAATACTCCACAAAATCTTATAAATATAAACTCAGATTACTACTATCCTATTCAGTTATTGATCAGCTCTCTCCCATATCACCGAACCATTTTTTTTTTTTTTATCTCAAGCCATACATGGGTTCCTTTATTTTTAACCCGAGAAGCAATAATCTTTCCAGACTCCTTCATCTCTTTTGCTTTAGTGAGGAATCCTGTGCGTAAAGCGTTAAGTGCTGGAGGAAGGTCCGTGCAAATTTTTATTCCAGAGCCCTTAAGCTTGGATACGTTTTGCATAACTAGATAAGCTTCAGCTTCATTCCTGAGCCTAATTAGCACTGGATTAACTGCCGGTTTACGTGACTGACTTTGATTATGGCGTTTATTCGTTAAATTGACAGTTTTTCCTCCTAAGCAGTAACATTTGTTAATTGACACAGATGACGCAATTTTTAAGGTATTCTTAAGTAGATCTTTCACGTGAGCTTCAAGGGATTGATTCGGATTAATATCCGTCGGTAAGCCGTGTATGATCAAGTTCGAACTTCTTTCTTTCACTTCAATTAGTAGCATTTGACGCTCGAGCAACGAGTTCTTCTGCTTTTGCTCTTCAAGTGACCTTTCTAATTCGGCCATTTTTCTATCTCTCTCTAAAGCCTCATTCTTTAACTCCTGTATTTCAGAAGACAAATTGTTAACTGCAGTTATAAATCACCCTGCTTACTAAGTAGTCGGTCTAATTTTTCGTTTTGGAGCTCATTAGCTTGGTCGAACTTGGCTTGGGATACTTGAATATTCATTGTATAATTTGGCGATATGCCCGAACTCAATTTTTTTTTTAAACATCATTAAACGAGACTTACTCGCAAGGGGGGTGATTGACTACCCCCCAAAAATAAAAAAAGCGTGCTGTTGAAAAAAAAATTCTGTTGAATAAATTTCTCAGATGACATCCTATTTTCCTATTTTAAATGAGTTAAAAATGTGAATAATAATAGAAGAAAACATGATAATATTATTAATGTAAACATGCTGCATACTATGTAGTAAAAATCTTGTTGTTTTAGGTTTTTTAGTTTGATTGCTTATATATCTTAAGACTATATATGGGATCATCAGATTCATTAGAGGGCAAAGCCATTCCTAGGGTTGGTGGTGCCCAGAGGAAAATTAATTACAGCTTCCCCCTCCTGACTCAAACATAAACAAAAAAAGACTAATAAAATTAAAAAAATAGATCAAATTGGACAATTCCCCAGCTGCAGCCCCCCCCCCCCCAATCCACAGCATCCTGGGCAACTACCGCAGATGCCCTCCTAGGAACAGCTATGTCAGAGGGAGAGGGAATGAATTCTCACAAAACATGAGTTTAACAATAAAATTAGCAGTCTAAACATGGCTTTCTGTTGTTCTAGTATATCTCCTTCTGGAGAGCTGCTATTCTTCAAGTTTAACTTGAACCAATTTAAAGAAAAGAGTCACATATGTAGATAATCTATAATTTGGCCTATACATTGACCATCAGGGGGGGGGAGGATTAAAGGAAAACAAAGTGATTTTAGGGATAATAAGCCCACTCCCCTCAAATGGGACTGGGCTTAACCCTTAACTACATTAAAAGTTTTCCAGTTTTTTTTTCAAATTGTCTGTATTTATTAGCATTACAAACCAACTATGGACAGGTGAAAAAAAGAGCACCAAAAACAGAATAATCCCTATAAGTAAGCACACTTTTGTATATATCAAGTTCCATTGGGGGTGGGGGGGGTGAATTTGCAAAAGCATTGGCTAGTATATTTAAAAAAAGTGCTAAAAAGGACATCAATTGGCATTTTTATCTTTAAGCTAAAAAAATGTCTAAGAAAAAGAAAAACTTACCAAGATTGAAGATGAAATACTCTTTGCTATATTGAGAAGTAGCTGTGTTGAGATAGAAAACTTTAAGGAATGAGTCCAGAGTCTACATTATACCCTGGGAAGGTGTTTCAACTTCTGTCTTTACTCCTTCCTTATTTCTAAGGCTTAGAAGATTGTATAAAAGATAAGTTTATGCTTGTCTTAACTTTGTCTAAAAAAAAACAATTATTTTGATTTCAGTCTGTTTAAAAACACACTCCTAATGGTTTGAGTAGGATTTAATGCCATAATAGCATCTTTTTTCTTTTTCTTTTTTTTTTAGTTTAGGAAACATTTTTAAAAATTCACTAGAGTCTTATAAATTAGAATTTTGCAAAGGTATAATGCTCAACACATTTAATATGGGGGGTTTTAAGCTATAGATTGATTTACGAAAGGTTATCTGATACTGCACAAATTTTATCCCAGTTCATGAAAGGTTAGTGCTCTTTGGAGGGGGAAGTGTAGAGTTAGATTCTTTAAATAGCTGTTCCAGGGTGAAATTTAGCCTCTAGATCTATTCCTGAAAGTTTCATTCACTTATCACAACTACTTTCTAAGATGGCAAAAATCCCTCAATCTAGAATTTCATGTATTTTTGTAAATAGTCAAGGGCTAAATCTGGCCCCATTATGGGTGATTTTGTGTTAAATTTTAAATTAGTATTTAATTAATTTTGCTTGTAGGACAGAAATTACTCAGAAAAAGAGAGAGACACAGGCTACCATTTGACATGCTATTCAATACTATTTCTAAATAACCACTGCTATCAGAATTGCGTATCAGACCCCTCCTTCCAATAGAGCCATCTATAGCTCCAGGCTACGTATAAAAGTTTGGTAATTTTGATTTCAATTTGGCTTGCTTTGGCTTGAAACAACTGTTGATAAGAAATAAGAAGAACAAATAATAGCAAACCTACAATATTGACAATTGCTGGGGTTGAACATGTTAAAACTGTTTGGAAACTTGTCAAAAAGTAAGCTAGCAGAAAAAATTCTCCAATGTTTATCAAGAAAGAAATCCTAATTTAAAATCTGGTATAAAATACTCTAGTATTTTATAGAAGAAATATGGGAGTTTTGGCTTGAAAAATGCTACATCCATCCAAATTTTTAGATTCTATTCCTTAGCAAATTGTTTACAGAATTTGTAAGTTTCACCTTGTGCCCTCAAACAGTTTCTGAGATAGTACTGGTGCAGGTAGGCATAATCTCTTTCAATCTCTCTGTTAATTCACCATGGAAAAACTCATAAGTTCTGCAGGGACTCATAGTGTAAAAACTTTAGCAGTGACTGAAAACCAAACAGTCCCTGAAAATCACAGTATATAAATTATAGGCAGTATGATCGTTCCCTATCTCACCCATTATAAAAACCAGGACCGAGGTGCGAGTGCTCCAGAGAACGTAGAAACATAAGCGACATTAGATCTTTTCACGGGTAGACAAGTCAGATTTCTCTTGAATGCGAAACTTGGCTTCGACGTTGGAACACTAAATTTTGAACAAGCTAATTTAAATTCATATATTCCAATACATATATTAAAATCGGTAATTAGTAGTGCAATGTTATTATTAGATGTTTTTTAGGAATTATAAGTAGGTTTCGAAGTCTCAAGTTGGTTTCAAAGGCATTTTGAGAAAGTTTCTGCCGAAATACGTGTTCCAGGTTAATTGGACTGCTGATGGCAGATCAAATGAGAGGAGATGTTTGTACGCGCTAATGCAAGAAGAAGTGGGGGGAGCTGTTTGTTCACACCGAGAATGAAGAGCCAGAAATTATCTGCGGTAAACTTACTGCTATATCTTTATGCTGTGCTGAAAATTGACCAAAAATACGCCTTGAAATTACTCACTACTAATGGTCAAGGTCATATGCAGTGGAGGTGAGGGGCTACTAGCCTATGTCTTCCCTGTAAAAATCCTAAGATTCTTGGAACTTGAACTATAATTTCATATATTTTCCATATATTTTTGGCATTTTTTCCTAGTAATGCCCACTCTCCCAAAAGAAAATACTGCATGTATGTCTGCCTTGTATATTGTCTAACATCCTTGGAAATTAGTGCAGTTAGTTTTTCTTATATTCACTTATATTATTAGTTTATATATACTATCATAAACTAATATAATTTATATATTATAGCTTATAATTATTATAGTTATATAGTATATAGTTTATAATTATTGTTATATAATTATTACATTATAGTTTACAATTCATATATTATAATTATATTATTAGTTTACATATAGATAAATATATATTTCTCTGTAAAGCCCCATGGGTCATGTGTGTTACAAACACAACAAAACACATAAAACATAATAAGTTCAAACACTTTTGAAAATAACACTACGATAGAAAACCCTCCCTATGTCTCATCCCTGCACTCACAAAATTTCCCAAATTTTTAATATCCACTTTGCAACTGCTTCCTATTTTATTTTCTAAACAACTTCTATGCATGACATCCCTCCCAAAAATTTCCCTTTTAAGTACCTTCAGTTCTTCATAGTAACACATAAAATGTTCTAAATCTTCAGATTACCCGCACATCAGACAAGAGAAGGGACCACTCCGTACCTTAACCCTCCCTAAATACTTTCCTCTCCCCCTAAGTGGCATAAAATCCCCCCTTACTGATAAAACCCATTTTAAAGTATCATTTTCGAGCCCAAATTTTAGATATAGTTCTTCTCCTCAGGCTTCTTTAATTTTTCTATATATTTCAAGGGATTGTAACTTAACCTTGTCTTCTTGCCAAACCTGGATCTCTTGATCTTGTAGCACTTTTTCCACAGCTTTTGCAATCAATCCTGTTTCTACCCCAGGTCCGATGCCATCATTCCACCAGCCTGATAGCCCACAATTGTCTAGTACACTCCTAATTGCACAGGCCAAGAATCTTTTCTTTTATCTAATAACATTTCATTGAAAGCATTTTTTGTTAACCGATAATGTTGCATAGCAATAATTTTTTTCCCAATAACCTACCATGCATTCTAACCGATTATTTCGTAAGCTAAAAAGACCCAGGTCACCCTTTATAACAATGCTATTAAACTTTTTATCTAACCTATTAATCTTTTAAAATAATGTAGCTGTATCCTCTCCATTCCCCCCCCCCCTTCGCGTCCCCATATCTGTGCCCCATAATTTATCGCAGGTTCTATTCTACTTGCAAAAATACGCTTTTGTAGCTTGATATCCTTTACTCCTATATCCTTACTAAAACTCTTTAAAAATATACCAGTTAAACTTTTATCTTTATCTGACTTTAGAGCTATGTTTTCTTTTCCACCTACCATTTAAACAAGTCTATGCCCTAGGTAACCATACTCCTTCACTACTTTTATAACTCCCCTCCTGTAACTAAAATTTTCTTCAGATGTCTTTGCTCCCCTTGCAAAAACCATTACTGCTGACTTCTCAAGATTTAAAACCAGTCTCTTTTCCTGCACTCTCTTCCTGCACTTCTACTTTTCTGCACTCTCTAATGCATGCTGCAGATTCTCTCTACTATTTGCCAATATAGCTATACCCTCGGGGTACAAAAGTGCAGACATTTTTTTTTATCAAATATTTGCAATTCAATTACTTCCCTTTTCCTTAAATAGCTTTCAATGTAATTAATATACAACGAAAGCAACGTCGGTGACAAAGTACAGCCTTGTTTTACCCCTAACCTACTAAATATTTCCCTCGATGTTTCCTTACCAACCCGCACTACAAACTTTACAGTCAAATACATTCGTATTCAAATTCGCGCAAACTGATGTGGTAATCCTAAATTAATCAAACAATGCATAAGAATTTCCCTATTTACACTATCGAAAGCACCTTTTAGTCCAAAAAGGCCACAAACAACTTATCCTTTTTTTTCCTGGTATATTTCCTAATTAGACTGGTTAAGATAAAAAATTGATCTATAGTACTATAATTTTAGTGAAATCCAGCTTGTATTTCAATAACTTTCTGTGATTTTCCTAGCCACTTATCTAGTGTATTTCCCAACACTTTTGCGAAAAGCTTGCTTACACCATTGTCCAAACTAATCATATGGTAATTCCTGAGATCCATGCTATCCCCTTTTTTATATAACGATATGGTGACAGATGTATTCCATTGCTCTGGCCATTGGGGGATATGTTAGTTTTTCTTATATTTTATTATATTCACTTGTTGTCAACTTGGTTCGGTTTAGGGTTTTGAATCTTTCTTTATGTTGAAAAGTAATCAAACAGTAAATAGACCAAAATGGTAATAGATTGTAGTTTCAAATCTATTTATATGCAGTTAAATACTTAATAGAATGTAAATTACTTAGCTTCTATAAAACCTCAATTAGAAACAGGCACATACATGGGTTCAGGTCTAAAAAGAAAAATATTCATAGATATAAGGGCAATTGACATGTGAGAAAGTTTGTAGGAGGCCTGTAGGAAGGCCTATTTTTCTGAAATTTTCCTTGGTTTTTGTCTTTGTGAAAGAAGATATACTCGTGAAAGATTTGTAAAGTTTTAATATACTGTTCCTTGGAGATTGTGTAGTAACTAAGAAATATGGATAAAGTATTTTCTAATAATAGATGAATGATGGAAATTGAACTCGAAGCTCTTGTAGTGTCCTTTGGTTAGATGCTGGCTGCCATCCAATCACCTCTGGCCCCTAAAAAGGGCACTGGAGCTTCCGATATCTAATCAGGTTAACCCCTTCCAAATTTCCACTGCCACCCTATCATACAAAGTGGATGGGACAACGGGAGACACTTTGCTTCTTACTAAGTGAATTTTACTATATTGAGTCTGATCAGCTAATATCTGATAATCATTTTTTTCAGGTGTAGTTGTGCATACATGCAGTTGAAACAATGAGTTTTAGTCATGATTTGCAGCTGTTTTTTGACAACAAATACCATGCCATTTACACTGACATAAACAATCAAAAACCAGCTAATCCAGAATTCCTCAATTCAACTGTAAACAGGTTTGTACAAATTCTAACTTTTCTGACATTTCTAATTACTCTTTTCATACTTTTATCTTACTTCTCATCTTTTCATCCTAACCACTCACATTTTATAATTAATCTCCGCAGAGATATCGTGCCTACTTTCAAACAGTCATAGTATTACCTGTATATATGAATGCCATAGTATTACCTATAAACGGATTTTGAAGTAGATAATTTCTGAGACCACACTGCCTTTCCATGACGATAAATAAAAGTTCGAATAGGGATAAAATACTTTTAATAGATAGTGATAATGATAACGGTGGTAGAAATTCACAAAAAATACTAGATATTACTACTGATGACGGTCACTGCATATGTGATCGAAATATCTGGTATTTTTTTGTGAATTTCTATCACTGTTATCATCATCACTGTCTATTAAAAGGATTTTATCCCTATCCGAACTTTTATTTATCGGATTTTGAAGATTTGATTTTCAAAATTTTGTGTTTTATCTTTTGTCTTGAATTATTGATTATTGTTGCTATGACTTGTTGTTATTAAGTTTGAAATGTATATTTTAGTTTTACTTGTTCATAGTTATTAATTTCCAAGAAGCATAATTTTGGTTTTTATTGCATGCGGAAGTCCTTCTTGAAATACAAGTTTGTCCTATTTTACCACCCTTTTTGAGCATATGATCTCCTAGACAGAGAAAGTTCAATAAAACTGCAAAAATGAGAAAAACCCTAAGAGAGTAAAGTACTTTTGGTTTTTTCGACAGCAATCTTTTTTTTAGATTGGCCTATTTGTTTATCCTTAATTGTGGAAATTATTTTAAATTTATATTTTTAGGTTTTATGTTGAGGTTGAGGTTGAGTACCAGATAACAGGTTTGCTTCTTCACTTTGGAACAAAGGGCCTTATTTTTGGCCTCTATTTTGGAACTAATGTTATCTAGTAGTTTATGTATCAATGTTGCTTACCAGGTAACCGGCTTGCTTCTTCGCTCCTCTATTTCGGAAAAAAGGGTCTTAATTTTTTTTTCTTGGTCATAAAATAAATTCTAAGTCCCAGTCCTAGTTTTAAATTTGGCGTTCGTAATCACACCATTAAAATCGCAATTACATTTCACTTTTTCAGCTTCATTTTGGAATTGAATCAAACTTAAATGTTTTCTTGACCATATAATCACTTATGATGGAAATCTACAATTCTCTATAGAGACAGAACAAGATGGTAAAATTCCATCCTTAGATGTGTTGATTATCCGTAGTGTATATAAGCTCGATTTAACAGTTTACAGAAAACCTACACTAAATAACAGATACCTTCACTTCAATTCTAACCATCTTCCATGGATTTAAAAAGGTGCGGTAATATATCTTGTGGATCAAGTGCTTATTATCTGTTCAGAGCGATATATCCAAAAAGAATTAGACTGTATTAAAAAGGAAATGGTTACCTTGTTTCTCATATTAATACCGTAATTACTCAAAGATTACGTAGACATCCTCTTAAAGCCCTAAGTCTCATAGCTGTAGATGATTTGAATAAACCTACAAACGCGGTTTACTTCCCTTACATTCCAAAAATTACTTAAAAAATAAAAAAGTTTGTTTGAAAAATAATTTATTTTTTATTTTCAAAAGCAATTCAACTGTTCTTCTTAATTCTGATGAATAAATCTCAATCACTAGTCAAAGAAGAGTATAGAAGTCAGAAGAAGAGTATAGAAGTATAGAAGAAGTATAGAGTCAAAGAAAAGTATAGAAGTCAGAGTATAGAGTCAAAGAAGAGAAAACTTGCAGTTTTGGTAATTATTGCATTGGTAGAACCTACCAAAACTGAGGAATACGCTTGCATCAATACAAAAAAAAGCGTAGCATAAGCATTAAGTTCTAAAAACAGTTTAACATCTTTTGATTCAGGTTTAAGCGACCACGTTTACCCCAGCCATTCCCTACAATTTGGCGTTTACTACTACTACTACTGACTTTTGACCTAGGAATCAAACAAATTGTCCATGAAGCAATTGAAATTAAATGGAATTTAAATGATAGTACATCTCTAAATATAACTTGAGTGAGTCTATACTTAACCCTGTTTGCACAAACTTGCTTATAAAAATGATTTATTACAAACCTTTTTCAATCAAAACGAACATGTTGCCACCCTACCACACCACAGCGTCAGAACAGGCAAGTATTACGATCAGGAATTGTTCAAATTTTTGATCAATTCAAACTTATGTGTGGTGACGACGCTGAGACTCTTTCAATTTTTTATTTTTTTTTTATTTATTTTGTTGGTGAGACTTTTTGTATAAGTTTGTTTTCTTTTTTATTCTCTATTTTATTTCGCTAATAATGGCTTATGCATATATAGCCGAAATATCCGCTTAGGTTGTATTCAGTGTGTTCACAAATTTTCTTGTTACCTTCTTTTTTTTTGTATGAAATTGAGTCAAACTTTTTTATATAAATCATTGCTTTATATTTCATTAAAGACCTATGGTGAAAAAAGAAAAAAATATTTGAAATAAGTGGTTGAAACCGAATATTTAGGCTCAAGTTTTTGGGATCTTTTTCAGAAAAATGATTAGTAAAACAAAAAGAGGAAAAATAAGTAGATATAAGACTATCACTAAAATAAAACCAATACTCTAGTGCTTTACTGATATCCAATAAATGAAAAAAAATTGCACTTTATTATGACTTCAAAGTGATTTTGACATTTTTGGGTATTGGATCCAAAAATGTTTATTTTGGAAATATAATGTAAATTTGGGAGCTTCTTGTGTACACTACCAGCGATATGTATTTGTCCAGTGTGCAGCAAAGTTTTATTTATTCATTCATTTATTCATTCATTCATTCATTTATTCATAAAGTATTCATTTATTATTAGCAGAATTGGGTGGATCGGCAACCGCGGATAAAGGTATTCCACGGATAATTTGTATATGATGGATAATCACGTTGTTTATATAAATTCTTTATTTATTAATGTATTTAAGTAATTTTTCTTTTTTAGTTTTGGTTGGCATCCTTCCAAGAATATCCTATGCATTGTGGATAACAGTGGAATTACATATTTTGATGCGAGTGTCATACCCATCGGAATTTCAGAAACATACCCTCATATTCCGTTTAGTGACCTTCAGTCGTTGTTTTCCCCTTATTTGTTTGGTGAGTACGAAAGATAGTTATATCTAAATAATTACGTCATATACCTATTTGTGCCCTTAAGTCATTTTTTTGCCTTATTTGCTGGGTTAGTACGAAAGATGATTACGTCCATATAATTGCGTCATTTACCATTTTGTGCCCTTCACTCGTTGTTTAAAGATAATTTCATCGAGGTAATTACGTCATACACCTATTTATTGCGTGAGTACGAACATAATTACGTCGAGATAATTACGTCATACACCAGTTTGTGCCCTTCAGACGATGTTTTTCCCTTATTTGTTGAGTGAATGTGAAAGATAATTACGTCCAGGTAATTACGTCATATATTGCGCCCTTCAGTCGTTGGTTTTTCCATATTTGTTGAGTGAGTACGAAAGGTAATTGCGTTATATATTGAGCCCTTTGGTCGTTGGTTTCTCCCTATTTGTTTAGTGAGTACGAAAAGTATTTACGTCCAGATTTCTGTACTTACTGTCTTAAAGCCAAATTTACAAATAAGACAATTTGGTAGAGCATTTATATTTTTGTGTTGAATATACTTCTGCACAGGGCTGCCATGTGTAAGCATTTATCTTGTTTTTGGATATTTTATTCCAAAATAATGAATTAGAGCATACCTGAAAAAAGTTGTAGCCCTACTGTTGAGTACTTTCCGTTAAAGCACGAAGGATAGTAGGCCTACATAAGAAATATGATTTTTCCTATTGGTCAAATAGAAAGTTACTCAACCATTATGTGTCTTGAAACATTAGGAAAAAATAAAGAATTATATTTTTGATGAAAAATACTTCCATATGTAGTTTTTGGTAATGGTTAGTGCTAAATGAAGAAAAAAGAAATATGAATGAAAAGGCAGTAAAAATGCGCTATAAAAAAATGACACCAAACAGCTTTAGCTTTCCATTAAAGATTTAATTTTCCTTAGGAACCAACACGTTGCTAGATTAAAGTTTTTTGACAGACGTGGTTTATTTGTTTTCGCAGTTCAACTTGGCAATACTGACGAAAATGAGGTATTGTCCTGAAAACGTCATAATTTTCAAACGATTAAGAGAAAATCCTTAGAAAAGCACAGGACTGTGGAGTTGGAGTTTTAGTAAATTTTTGCTGAATGAAGTCGGAGTTGGAGTCGCTTATAACTTGTAAAATTTAGTTAAATGAAACTTTAAAACTGATCTTTGGAGTCGAAGTTCTAGCAAATTGTTGAATGGAGTCGGTATATTGAAAAAGTTTGAAGTTGGAGTCGGTTATGACTTATAACCGACTCCACAGCCTGGAAAATTGGTGTTTTCAGGTATGAATAAACCCAAAATAGATCTAGAGAACAAAATTTATTTTTATTTTGGTGCCCTTACTGCTTTAATGCTGCATCATCACATTGATGTTAATCAGTGGCTTCAATTCACGAAAATTTAGGGAGAGGGGCAAAATGTATTTTTCAAAATGTAGCGGCGGGCGATTTATTCGATTTTTCGATAAAAAAAATACAGAAAAAAAACTTTTTCATTAAAAATACCCCCCAAAAAGAGTCAGAAGACGGAATATTTTTGTTCGTCTTGCAGTACTTTTTTGCCGGTCAGATAGTTGAGTTTCACAAAGTGAGGTAGCAATCCTGCTGCTGCAGCTTTGTACTACTGCCAAAGTGTTGCGGTGATGAACAGGATTATGCTGATACACTCAGTTTAAAGTGCTGCTGCAACACTGTTGAATGTACCGCATTGATGACTAAATATATGGTTGGTTTATTCCCGAGACGATTATATTAGGTCTATGGGAAGCAAATGTGTGCTTAATGGTTTAAAAAAATAATGTCAAAGTGTCAAAGAATCTTGTAAATGATAAAAACAAACTATTTCAGTGAATCTGGAAATTCTGTTAAATTTGTCAAACAAATCTGATAATTTCGGTGGCGCTAAGTCTAAACAGATTTGCGCTGGTAATTAACAGATTTACGGCCCTACTTAGTTCCTCGAAAGTTTTTTTTTTTAAATAAGTATGTAAAACTCTTCCCCTTTCACCGTATAAGTGATTTGTTTTGTACTCAGAAAATATCATGTTCCGCAGCTAAAATCCTAGGAATAGATTTCAATAATTTTAATAGATAAATAATTGATTGATTAAGACATTAATAATTTTAACGTCTCAAATGGTAGGAGTAGAAGGTGTTTTGAAATCCTTACCGCATCCTTTTCCTACTTATAATGCTTAAAAAAATTTAATGACCCAATTAAAACAAAGATTCTTATCTGAATTGCTATCTAGCTCAAGCTGTGGGAACCCTGCCAAAGCTTACGATCTGAGAGAAGCAGAATAAATGCCAAGCTCAATTTTCTATCAACTAACATGTGTTCGTAGGATCTATCAAGCCATGTAAGTAGCAAAGGGACTGAGGCTTAGTTTGAAAACACTATTCCAGGGCTTCATGGTTATAGGCGATACTGATCTGAGAAAAACAAGGTGCCAGCCGAACTCAGTTTTTTTCCTAGTTAACATGTCTTCACACGTACTTTCAAGCTGCTTAAGTGGCGAAGGGATTGAGGCATAGCTTGAAAACACTATCCTAGGGTCTTATATTTCTGCTGGTCCGAGAGAAGCAGGGTGCAAGTCGAACTCTTTTTCCTAGTTAACATGTCTTCAGAAGATCTTTCAAGCTGCTTAAATTGCCAAGAGACGGAGGCATAGCTTGAAATCACTATTCCAGGGCCTTATAGGTCACATACATCTATTGCTGAAAATTTTATTGACGTATTGCGACTGAGACTTAACTATTAAAATTAATATTTCTTCTCTTTTTTTATTGTCAGTTTTTTAATATGGACATTTGAAAGTTAATTATGGACATTTGAAAGTCAAGCTTTTTTGACTTTTTAAAGCAGAAGATGCTAGTATTTGCTACTAAATATTTTCGATTTATTAATTCTGAGCCTAGCAATACACGTGCCTGTAAAGAAGGTCAAAGAATGCTTCATGGGAAAATGACGTGACTTGTCAGGGGGCACAAATGACCTATTGACCGGGCAAATTAGTACTTGTGTCGCATGTCCTAAATACATAGTATCCCAGCCAAAGTTTGACAAGCAAATATATCCAAGGGTATGTACTAAAAAAATTAAGTTTTCTTTCTAATGTTAGTTGGCCGGGAAGGGAAAGGCAGTAATGTAATTTTCTTTTTGGAAGAACATTCCCCATTGTGGGGCGTATTTCAAGTTTTTAAAAATAACTCCCCATGTAATGTTACATATTTAATTCTGCACAGCAAAGGGAATTATTTTTTTCTAAAAACGTTTTTTTAAATGTATCAATCGGAGGTTAGAAGTATTCGATGTTGTTAATTTAGTTTTACTATGGCGCAGGTTTTGATTCACCAAAGGACATTAGAATCCTTGAGGTGTTTGGAAATGGTTTCATCTGTAGATGCTGTGAGTCACAAATCTTCAGCGTTAGAAATGACAAAGATGTCTCCTTAGAAATCGCCTGGAATTTACAAGTTACTGCCAAGTCCTTGTTGTATAAGACAGATAAATTTTTGTTTTTCTTCGTACCAGAAAGCAAAACGTTAAGTAAGTCTTTTTTTCTGATTATTAAGTATCATAATGCTAGTCAAGGTTATAGCACGTAGAGAAATATACGCTAGCTTTCACCCTTCTTAAAAAGCAGCAGAGTTCAACCTTACTTAACCCGATTTCATTGCAACATATTTTTATTTATGCGTTTACTCTATACCCAACAGTGTATCTTTTCGTCACAGCATCTCTATACAGTATATCAAAAACCGTATATGAAACAATAAGCAGTATGAAGTCCCACTTCTTAGGGCTATAACAAAACAAAGGCTGCTGCCTGGCTGCGGTTGCGGGATGGCTGCCTGCGTTTTTAGATGTAGAATGAAAGATTTGTAAATATGGAGCTTTTTTGGCCATCCATCTTGAGCCAAACGAAAAGCAAATCCTCTCTGAATGGTGTGGGAAAAGGCTATAAGAAAAAGTACATAAAATTGGAAATTCATGGGAGGGGGTAAAGAGTGAAAAATTGAATAGACTGGAGCGGAGGAAAAGAGGGCTCAGCTTTGTTGGCCCCAGGCGGTTCGATGCTGCAGTAAGTTTTTAGTAGTATACGTATGACCAAGGATATAGCCCCCTTCGTATATCTCCATTTCCTCTCTGATTCTCCATGGTTTGATGATGATGATGATGATGATGGTGTTGAAGAATGTTCCCTCTTCACTGCCAGCACTTGCTTCATCGCTATGAACACAGTTTCTTCTTCTTTGCCAACTGGATTTATCACGAAAATTATATAATGGTCTAGTTGGGACATGTAATTTCCTCCCAAAGAGCAGTGATAGGACGCTGGGTTATAAGAAGGAAATTGTGAGCCCATAAAAGAAAAGAAAAGGGTTGGGAACAGTGTGAAACTAAAAAATAAAAATGTACAAAATAGCTATAATCGTTAATGATACTCGTAAAATAGATAAACACACAAAAAACTTGTTTTGACCTAAATATTTTTGCATAATATAATGAACACAAATTTTATAATAGGCCTATAATATGTCATAATTTAAAAAAAAATTAGTGTCATATTAGCAATAATATAATAATGATACATTAGTATATGTAAAATAATCGTACAAAATGATTGTTATATTATTATTATGTTATGATTACATTATTATATCATTGACAAGCTGGTCTTTGTATGTAAATATGGAGCTATAAATGTATAGAACTGAATTAAATATATGCAGCCAATCTACTGTGGAGTTCCTTAGGGAACAATTTTAGGTTCTCTACTCTTTTGGTTATAGTAAATAAGTTGGCAAATGATATGTCGGATTGCTTGAAGTTCGTTGATGATTTATCAGTGCTGGAGCTGGATGAAAAGAGTGCTTTCAGTAAGGCGGATAAAATCATGGCGGGTTTGCTGCGCCAAGCGAAGGGGGAAAACATGGTCGTCAATCGCGAAAAATTGCTCGTATTAACTTTTTCTTTTCTCAGGGACAGCTCATCTCTTCCTCCGCAGACTGTTTCATGCTACAGCGTCACGGACATGAAACTTCTTGGAATATATCTCACGGATAACCTGAGGTGGGAAAACAGACACAGGAGATGATAAAACGGGCAAACCTGGGTGTCCTATCTTTAAAACTCCTTGCTCGTTAAAGTGACTCAACACCCCACCTATTGCATATTCTCCCTACGTGTATCCGACCGCTCGTAGAATATGCTTGTCCCATTTGGCATTCTAGCCTGACTTCAGGTCAGAAGGACCGCGTGGAAAGGATCCAATACAGAGCTCTTCTGGTAGTTTTTAAATCCCCCAAAGTCCCTTGCTGCTCCCTTTTAAATTCATTCTCCCTTACAACACCTTAGGCACGCCGAAATGAACTTTGTTTTAAATTTGGTGTCGGTATTTTGACAGATCCACGGGGTCGTGAAATCCCCCCTCCCTGAACATCTCCCTTCGCGCCAACCGCTACCGCGTCAAGTAGCTGAACCACTACCTAAAATTCAGACGGTAACAGCACGGACATATGCGTTACGCAAATACATGTAGTAGATGGGGGGTGGGGAAGGTCCTTTTCAGTACAATAAAATAGAACTGTGAATGCAAACTATAAAGGTCGGGGTAAACAGCGCTAAAGTTTTGAAAAGATATTTAATAAAATTTGAATGAATATTGGATAACAAATTAATTTGGAGTAAATAAGTATGAATTTCTTTTCTACTTCAAACAGTTGAGACACAAACCAAGTATTTTACTTCCTCGACAACTTAATTTTAATTATATTTAATAACTTATTATTATAACTAATTATTTGTAACTTATGATAACTTAATTTTATTAACTTATAATAACTAATTATTTAATAACTGAATTTTAATTTCACGCTTAATCAGGTAGCATCGCGGCTTAAAACTTAAAAACTAATTTTTTACACTAAATTCGTGGCGCCAGGTAAAATTGAATATCTGATTTGCCGCTAGTCTTTTATCGATGTTTTTTAATCATTTATCGAAAATTATTGTATAATTTAACTGAAGTTTTTGTCTCATCTCTTTCCTTTGTGAAGGATTCATTAATTTGATGCTTTCTGCTTTCATTCTCAGAACCGTGATAGAATGGAGCAGGAGTGTCTGCCGCTCATACTTTAACGCTGCTATCGCTTAACAACTGCCAGTTGTGTTCGTACGGCTTATAAGTGCAGCTTATTTTTGTGCTGCTCAGTTTTGTAGTTGTTGTGCTGATTTCTTTTGCAATTATTTTTGAAATATTTGAACTTATTCTTTTTTTAGATGTTTGTAATCTTGTAACTGGATCAATAGAGCAGTATATTGAATTTGGCAAAGAACTGAAAAAAGAAACTGTTTTTGCATACTTATCTGTAAGCTGTGATGATTCGCTACTTGCCTTGGCTGCCAAAGACTCAGTCTTCATTATGTATCAACCCCTCAATTCCAGGTAATAGCATAGGTTAAATCAATTTAACCATTTTACTATTTAACCATTTTAAACATCTACTATTTTACCATGGGTAAAATAAATTAATCACTTCTCGGACTAAATTGTTTCAATACCAAGGACAGTAAAAATGGAGTTGGACTGAACTGGTTAAATGGTTAAATGGAGTTGGACTGAACATTTACACAACCATATATGTCTTAAAATACAGAAAATTTGGAATAAAATTATTAATGAAATAATTCTCCATGGGTTCTTATGTAGTTTTTGGTAGTAGCGAGTGCGAAATCAAAAGAAGTTTTTCAATTTACAGGAAAATTTTCAGTTTACAGGGTTCTTATGTAGTTTTTGGTAGTAGTGAGTGCGAAATTAAAAGTAGTAATATGGTTGAAAAATCAGCCAAAAAAGCTAAAAATATAAGGCACCAACAGGGCCATATCCAGGATTTTTGTTGTAGGGGGAGGGGGTATAGTAAAAAGTGTAAGAACATACTTATTTATATGCATTTTTGTTGCGTTTTTACGAGTTGGACAAACATTTATTGGGGGAGGCAAACACTGGACCCCTCCCTCCTGGATACGACCTTTGACACCAAGCAGCTTAAGAAGATGTGCCTTTCGTTTGAATGTGTTATTGTTCTTGGTATTGAAGGATTGTTAATATTTGAATATTTACGGGTGAGAAGAATTGTCAAATTTAAGTAATTAGTTTCGCTTTCAGAATTTCGTTGTCTTAAAATAACCAAAAGAAAAATCTTAAAACTGTCGAATTTCAGGTTTACATAGACCTAAAGTGTGTCCAGCTGGCAAGAAATGCATCTATTTGGACGGTCCATGGTACTAAAGGTTAATTGAAGACATTTTGGTCTTATCTCAGAAAGATTAATATAGCCCTTAAATTTTTAACAAAATAAGAGTAAAGAAGCTGTAAAGCTTTTGGACAAAACAATAAGCTGCATAGACAGTACCATTAAAAAAATACTTTCACTAATATTAGAAAGCCCTGCCTGAGTATTGGGTATAACCATTCTGTTTCAATTGTTATATTTGTTTTTGGTGACGGTTCTTCTGAATTTAGTTTTGTTGAGGCATAATGCTCTTTTCCTCTGTAGATCCGCCTGAGGTTTAATTTGAAATAAATTTGCCAATTTAATATTATATTATCAAAGCAGCACTTTTGGATCACTTTGTTAGGTAATAAAGTACATTATTAAAAACCTAATCAACAAAGATACATTATTAATTTAAGTTTACTTGTCAATAACTTGTCATTTGTCAGGTTTTACTTGTCAATAACTCACTCGTATAATTAGAGTGCACGTAAACGCAAATTTACGTACATTACACGCTCAATGAGCCGCTAGTCACAACACAGAAAATCTTTTTAAGGAATTTATTATAAACCATTTCCACTTTATATTTTACGGACTAAGCTAATTAAACCCGTGAAAGTTTTCATATAACTGCTTTTTTCAATGAAGCATAGATGACGTGATCTCATATTGGCTGATTTATTTTGCGTTTTGCCTGTAAAACACCCAATGGAAACTTGACTTACGGAATCATTGACGAGAAACTTCAACAATGCGTCGTAAAACAATCTTTCCCACAGTTTCTTTAAATGCTCTGAATAAGCCTTTAATATTTACTCAAACTCATACAGTAAACCAAGGCCGTACACAGAGGGGGGGTAGGGGGGTTTGAACCCCATCCGAAATGTTTGTCTGACTCGTAAAAACGTAACAAAAATGGATATAAACAAATTTTGTATGCGTTTTTTGAGTTTTTTGTGTACCCCCCCCCCCCCCAATTTTTTTTTTTAGTAAAACCCCCTCCGATAAATGAATCCTGGGTATGGCCTTGCAGTAGACCAAAGAAACGAAATGGGAGAAAAATTTGAGTCCACTATAATGACAAACTCTTCATCTCCAACAATTTTGCAAATTTTGATTATTATAATTAAACAATAGTTTTTAAATGAACAACAAATATTTTAGCGACTGCCAAAAGGTATTTGCTAAATTATTTGCTAAACTGTTGTCCCTCTAGTCGCTATAACCATATAGTCGCCAAACTTTTGCCCGATGTTTGATACAACGCCAGAAAATATTGGTACTCAGTGTTAGACTCTTGATAATTTTCAATAATTCGAAATATTTCATCTTAACTATCCAATCAGACATTTCTTTACTATCGTTTTTAAATGGTAAAATCGTCATTCAAATCAAATAGGAACAAATATTAACTATTATTCTCTAGTTGACGAAAATTGGCTAAAGGCTGAATAATTTGCTTTAATTTTCAAAGTAGAAACTAATAAGCCGATGTATATATATATATATATATATATATATATATATATATATATATATATATATATATATATATATATATATAATATATATATATATATATATATATATATATATATATATATATATATATATATATATATATATATATATATATATATATATTATATCATGTAGACGTTCAAGGATGATTATTATTATATATTAAACAATCAGTCTACTTTCTTTAGTTCTTTCTAATAATATTGGTTACTATGGTGATTTTCTTTCGTTTCTGAGTTTAAAATTTGACCTTTTCGTTGTAATTTCTATTAGTTTGGGTCTCATTTATTTATTGATCATGATTTCTGTTTGTTTTAAGTTTGAATTATAGTTTGACTTTATATCCGCTGGTCTTTAATTAAATGTAGCTCTTTACTTTCCTTTGATTTTTTTAAAAAAAATCTTTTTAAAATAAATATCTGGACCAATCACCGTGATTTTCTCCAATTCATGCAATAAAAAATAAGTAATTAAGAAAATAACCATCGTTAGACGCTCGACTGACCTGCGCACAACGGTCAAACTATTTAAGTAAACAACACAAATCAACAAACAAAAAAAAATATTGAAAACGTTGTCGGCCTGCTCGCATTCTGCTTCATACCAAGACAGGGGCGGATCGAGGATTTTTTTAGGGGGGGGGGGGCAAAATAGGTTGATCCGATAAACTTGCGTAAGGAGCAAGTTTAATTTACGCAAACTTGCGTTAGTTAAGTAAATTACACTACTTTAGACTACGTTAGAGGGCGCGTGCCCCCCTCGCCCCTCCCCTGGATCCGCCACTGAACCAATAGGTCATTACATAAGCTTATGTTTAAATGAAGATGCTACTCTACCATCCCTTATGTGTCCTGTATGCTTTTCCAGAAGTGTAGGTGTCATAAAAAAAAAACATGGTGAATAATTTTATTAAGAATAAAGTGATAAGTTTATATCAAATTTGAATTAATCTCCTTCAAAATACTTTCCTTGGCTAGCGATGCATTTTTTCCAATGTTGAATCCACGATTGGAAACATCTTTGGAAGGCTTCTTTCGGAAGGGCCTTCAGTTCCTCTGTTGTGGCCCTCTCAATGTCAGGAATAGTGTCAAAAAGTTTTCTCTCACGGTTTTTACTTTTGAGAAGAGCCACCAGTCACATAGTGCTAAATCCGGAGAGTAAGGGGGATGAGAACATACAGGAACCTTTTTTGGGCCAAAAACTCCGGAGTAGAAGCGAGGTATGACACGGAGCGTTGTCGTGATGAAGGAGGAAATGAACTCGCTTGTCTCAGTTACAAATTGTCAGTTAAAATACTTTGGACGCGAACGAGATGTTGAGTTCTTCAGAAAGCTCTTGAATAGTCGATTGCCTGTTTGAACGAAGCATTTTTGCCACTTTTTCAAGGTTTTCGTCTGAATTTTAGCTCGAAAGATGTCCCAACCGTTTCTGGTTTTCAACTGATTCATTTCCGCTTTGAAATCGCTTATACCGCTTGTAACTAGCTTTTGGAATTACCATATTATCGCCATATACTGATTTAAACAGTTCATGAGCCTCTTTGGCACGTTTCTGTAATTTAACACAAACTTAATGTTAACGCGTTGTTCGTAATCCCTGATGTGACAGACACAACAAACACGGCTTCACCCAACTAGCTCTGGAAGTTGACTGACCAACGTTGTCAACGCTTTAAAAGAAACTGCACCAGTTTTCCGAATAAAATAGTATCGTAAGAGTACGTCTGAACAGCTGGTTAAATATTTACCCAAATAAGAAGAACATTTTCGATAAACCGTAACTTGAACAGATATCCGAGTAAGAAAGGAAGAAGTTACACCAAAATATACAGGAAGATTTGTACTGTATTAAAAAAAAATTCGAAATGTACCGCATTGTACCAGAATCTCTAAATTATGCCAGAAATGGTACAATTGTACCGCGTTGGCAATGCTGGTCACAACTTGCTGAAACTCGACACCGGTTAGCTCAAGGGATCAGAATATCAGATGAATTACTTCAAATGGATGTAACATCAACAATTGCTGGTAAAAAAAAATTATTCGCCGCATTTTCTGGTCACGCCTCATACTTGCCGTAAAAGATATGGCTAAACCCTACTGTGTTTCCTTTGTCATAGACTAGTTTACCCGCACGTCTGGTATGATATGAATGGGAGTTGGTAGAAAATATATATAAGCGGGGACACAGGTTTTGTTCATTTTTCTTTTCTCTATTTTTATACTCTACAAGTTAATACTCTGCATGACGGGAAAAAAAATACATACTTGCAAGGCCGTATCCAAGAATTTTGTTCGGGGGGGGGGGGAGGGTATGTACAAAAAACCTTTAAGACCAGATCAAAAATTTGGTTATATGTATTATTGTTACGTTTGAGTCGGACAGGTTTTTTTTCGGGAGGGGGAGGGCCAAACCTCCTACCCTCACTTGAAATGACGTTGCATACATGCATATATTAATGAAATGAGCTGGTGCAATATTATTCAAATATTCGTATACCAGTGTCAACAACTGGTGAGCTTGTAACCAATATTTTACATCTCAAAATGGCTATATGAAGTTGCTATGTCGCTATAATTAGGACCATCCCCAGAAAACATGAACTGCTTTGTTCCTAATTATCTTAATTCTCCTACTAGTATAAAAATTACTTGCTCAAAGGCAAGTTATATTATTTTTCAAACTTTAGAAACAGTAATCTACCCAAGCTCTTAGAAATTGGACCCATTTTGGTGCATTTTGAGAGGAGTGGAACTTGAATCAGAAAAAATTGTATCGTCCTACCACTGGTATTAAGGTGGCATACCTAGAATGCATACTCAAAATACCACTAATACTACTACTAACAACTCACAACAGCACCAAGCCGCCCGAGGCCAACACAGCTACGCACACTCCTCCTCCATCCAAATCTATTCAAAGCCTCCCTTTTTACAACCTCCCACGAAGTTCCCATTTCCTTTAAATCTTTCTTTATGACCTCCTCCCACCCCCGACGAGGACGACCTACTTTCCGTTTAGCCCTAGATGGTTGCCCGAAAAGAACAATATTTGGCAATCTGTCATCCTTCATCCGCCCAACGTGCCCTAGCCACCTCAACCTTTCTTTCATTATAGCCCTAGAGAGCGGTATTGAACCACATTTTTTGTACAGCCTATTATTTGAAATACGGTCAGTCAGTCGGGTACCCAGAACAATCCCTAAGCAATTTCTCTGGAAAACATCTAGCAAATCTTCATCTGCTTTTCTAAGCGCCCATGCTTCAGAGCTATATTTGACTACTGTCATCACTGTAGCTTCTAATATTCTAATCTTGGTTTGCAAACTTATCTTCCTATTCTTCGAAGCTTTTTTAACTGTGAAAAAAACTCTCTGAGCTTTGGCTATTCTACTTTTAACATCTTCACTGCTCCCAACATCTTTACTAATAGTACTACCAAGATAAGTGAAGCTGCCCACCTGATCAATCTTTTCATTACCCAACGTCACTTTTTCATCTTCACTTATTCCTAGCCTTAGTGACTTAGTCTTCTTAACATTAATTTTCAAACCTATTCTAGCGCCCTGAACTCGCAAAAACTCTAAAACTTCATTCATTTTGCTCACACTTTCCTCAAGGATGCTTAAATCATCAGCATAATCTAAGTCTAGGTGACTTTTTCCTCCCCATTTGAATCCGTGATCTCTCATTGCCTTTCCTGTGCTCCTTAAGACAACGTCTATAAAAATAAACCATATAAAGAGGGATAGAACACAACACTGCTTAACTCCTGATTTAATACAAAACCAGCCGCTAACTTCATTTCCTACCTTAACCGCAGCAGTGTTATTCTCGTACATAGCACTAATCACTTTAATGTATTTGTCTGGTATACTATACAAGGATAAAACCTTTACTAAAGCTCTTCTATCAACAGAATCAAACGCTTGCTCATAATCTATAAAACTGACGACCAAAGGTGTTTCACAACTCAGGCACTTCTCAATTATTAACCTAAGATTGAAAATTTGGTCGACACATCCTCTACTTTTTCTAAAACTGCACTGTTCTTTTCTTAAAACTTTGTCTACGGCATCTCTCAGACTAAAATTATCATATTACTAAGTAATTTACTACCTACAGAGACCAGACTAATGCCAGACTAAGGTTTTCCTAAAATCGTTAGGTACTTCCCCTTTTTCAAAAGTCATGTTCATAATTTTTAGTAACTTATTTTTAACCTCAGATCCACCATATTTAAAAAACTCATTTACGACACTATCAGCACCTGGAGCCTTATTATTTTTTAATCCTTTTAGTAATGTAGCTAATTCTTCCTCACAAAACAAATCTTCCTTCACATCCAAGGTATCAGAAACTTTTTTCATTTTCCTCAATATCTTTTCCTGCAACTCTATCTCGGTTTAGCAAATTCTCAAAATATTCTGACCATCTCTCTTTAATTCTTTTCTTATCGCTAATTATGGCCCCATTCCTATCTCTAACTGGGTCAAGTCCGGACTGACTACTCCCTCTTAATTTATTAACATGTCAGTACAAAATTTTACTATTATGCCGTCTAGCTGCATCTTCTAGATCCTCGGCAATTTTATCCATGGCCTCCACTTCACACCTCCTTAGTTCATATTTTAATGCTTTCTCCACTTTCTTTACATTCCTTTTGTTTTCATATGATTTTTATTACTCAGATAATTCTTGTAGAAGTTCTTTCTCCTTTTTATTAAACATTATTTGAAAAAAACTACGTTTTCTAAAGAGTTAAAGAGGCTGAGTTACAAGGTCGAACCTTAAAACGTACAGGGATTAGGAGGCACAGTTGGGGGGCTGCCGCCCCCCAAAGCCCCCGCTTTCGCAGCCTTTAAATAAAAAAAAGGTTTTTAAACTGAAAGTAAGGAGCGACATTAAATCTTAAAACGAACAGAAATTATTCCGTATATGAAAGGGGCTGTGCACTCCTCAACGCCTCGTTCTTTACGCTAAAGTTTTTATTGTTTAAAAAAAAGAGTTGTGAGAAAGTCAAACTTTAGCGTAAAGAGCGAGGCGTTGAGGAGGGCACAGCCCCTTTCATATACGGAATAATTTCTGTTCGTTTTAAGATTTAATGTCGCTCCTTACTTTCAGTTTAAAAAACTTTTTTTTTTATTTAAAGGCTGCGAAAGCGGGGGGTTTGGGGGGCGGCAGCCCCCCAACTGTGCTTCCTAATCCCTGTACGTTTTAAGGTTCGACCCTGTAACTCAGCCTCTTTAACTCTTTAGAAAACGTAGTTTTTTTCAAATAATTTCTGCACGCTTTTGTACAGTTTATTACTTATTATTGCTTGACTAACTGTTAGCTGATCGTGTCAGGAGTTAAAGTCGGGGGGCTACCGCCCCCCAAACCCCCGCTCTTGAACACTCTTGTGTTAAGGCTTTTAATTCCTGAATACTCAAATCACGTCGTACAGGGTGCCTCCTAATCCCTGTATGTTTTAAGGTTCGAACTTGTGACTCAGCCTCTTTAACAGCCCCCCAACTGTGCCTCCTAATCCCTGTACGTTTTAAGGGTCGACCTTGTAACTCAGCCTCTTTAACTCTTTAGAAAACGTAATTTTTTTCAAATAATTTAAAAAAGAAACTGAGTTTCTTTTTTAAAATTTAAATTCAGTATATAAAAAATTTGCTCTGACGGTGAATCGAACCCGGGTTTTCCGCCTGATAGTCTGAAGTATCAACCGCTGGACTAATGAGACACAATTGTAATTGTTTTTTAGTAAATGGAATCTATTTTCGCAAAGCAAATTCCCACAAAACTTGATATTTGGTTTTTGGAAAACAGGGAAGGAGTGATCAGATTGAGCTGAAATTTCGAGGATAAGCTCCCAGGCCCCATTAAAGCTTATTTTCTAATTTTCAGCCCGATCAGACAACGTTAAAGGGGGGTTGTGGTGGGAAAAATTAACATGGGCTATTATAGGAAAACGAGGTTTTTCGTAAATGTAAATTCGGGGGATAATTTTTTCGGTCTGAAAATATCAAAAGGCCCTAACAGGTCGAATTCTGCTTCGAATGAGTCCTCATTCACCCGGATCAGTTGCCAACTGTGGCCTGTAGGCGTGGATAACAAAAAAAAAGAGGAATGAATTTTAAGTGGCTATATTTGTTTTTTTTGAAAACAGGGAAGGAGTGATCGAATTGAGCTGAAATTTCGAGGACAAGCTCCCGGGCCCTAGGAAAGCTTAACCTCTAAATTTCAGCCCAATCGGACAACGTCAAAGGGGGGCTGTGGTGGGAGGGTCGAAACTTCCGGCCCAGTTTACCCCATGAAGACAAAGTCGGAGGAGGATGAAATTTTGCACGTTTCTTAGTTTGAGCTTGGGCTACAAAATGCGATCACCGCCGTCTCTCTGCGGCCTCTAGGACCTGAAATCGCTTAACATTGTGGTGGGTCGCCTCTTTATAGAGGCACAAGTGTGCCTCCTTGATAAAGTCTGAGGGGGGTGAAATTTTGCACGTTTCTTAGTTTGAGCTTGGGCTACAAAATGCGATTACCGCTGTCTCTCTGCGACCGCTAGGACCGGAAATCGCTTGCGGGCTCTTATAGGAAACGAGCCCGCGTTTTCGCGGGCTAGCCCGCTTATAGCGGGTTCTTATAGGAAAACGAGGTTTTTCGTAAATGTAAATTCGGGGGATAATTTTTTCGGTCTGAAAATATCAAAAGGCCCTAACAGGTCGAATTCTGCTTCGAATGAGTCCTCATTCCCCCGGATCAGTTGCCAACTGTGGCCTGTAGGCGTGGCTAAGAAAAAAAAAGAAATGATGAATTCTAAGTGGCTATATTTGGTTTTTTGAAAACAGGGAAGGAGTGATCGGATAAGCTCCCGGGCCCTAGGAAAGCTTAACCTCTAAATTTCAGCCCAATCGGACAACGTTAAAGGGGGGCTGTGGTGGGAGGGTCGAAACTTCCGGCCCAGTTTACCCCATGAAGATAAAGTCGGAGGAGGATGAAATTTTGCAAGTTTCTTAGTTTGAGCTTGGGCTACAAAATGCGATTACCGCCGTCTCTCTGCGACCTCTAGGACCTGAAATCGCTTAACATTGTGGTGGGTCGCCTCTTTATAGAGGCACAAGTGTGCCTCCTTGATAAAGCTTTTTCACTAATATTCTTAGCTGCATTCCTAGCTTTCTTCCCTAAGACACCTTCAGCAACTTCACAAATTATTTTTCTAAAATTATTCCAACCATCTTCCACACTATCAAATTTTAAACTCTCAAGTTTAGTATTCAACTGTTCCTAGAAAGTTTCTCTCAAATTCTCATCCTAGAGTTTACCAACATCATAACCTCCCGGGAGGTAGTTACCCTTTCGAAATTTGAGCTTTAAATTAACCCTTGACACTACTAGATGGTGATCTTTACTTTTAACATCAATAACAGCACTCCTGTATACCCAAGTATCCTGTACAGTATTGATCCTGCCAGTCTTCGGTCTGCTATTACACAATCAATAAGGTTTGCTGTCTTACCATCACGTGAATACCATGTTAACTTATGAGCCATTTTATGACCAAACACCGTGTTGGCTATAACTAGATTGTTATACCTATAAAATTGCAAAAGTGTATCCAATACTGTTTTCTTTTCCTACACCAAATTTACCTAAGCTAGGATACCATCTATCCCTATTTCTACCGACCTGAACGTTAAAATCTCCTAGTAAAAACGTCTTATTTCTACCTGGGACCCTGTCTATTTGCTCCTGTAACTGTAAGTAAAATTCATCTGAGTCACTAGTATCTCAGTCAATCGGTTCTGCAGTGGCATATACTACTATAACTGATACCCTAAACTTTTTAGTCATAAAATGAGCAATTAGTATTCTATTATTAATACCTCCCCATCCTAAACAAGATTTAGTAGCTTCCTTATTCATCATGAGCCCTACTCCCTGTCTATGTACCCCATCCTTCCTGCCTGAGTAAACAAATTTTATATCACCTAATTTCAGGATTCCTACCCCTGGGATATGAGTTTCTGAAATTCCTAATAAATCCAGTTCGAATCGAATCCAGTTCGAATCTGAATTCGTCAGTCAAAATGTCGATACGATAGTCATTTTTTAATGTCGTAACATTCCAAGTTCAAATTTTCATGTTCTTTAAATCATTGAAATTATTTTGGCCTCAGGAAAAGCAATGATCCCGGATACCAGTGCAGGACGGGGATCACATATCTTCTCAAGCCTACACCGAAGTGCTTAAGCCGGCTTAAAACCGGACAGCAAGAAGTCCCTGGGACCTCCATGAATGGAGGCTCTGTGCAATCCTGGGCCCATCTTGGTCACAACATGATTTTCAGCACTTGGCAATGCTCTTCTATCAACAAGAGTCGAAATCCTGCACAGACAGTCTCAAGCCTATTACCTCCGACTCATTATATATTCATGCCTACAAATATTATGCTACTACGGGGAGGAGCCCATAGTAGATAAATCAGCTAGGAAGAGGTTTTTCAGCCCGAAGACGCCCTTCAACATTTGTTTGTAAAACGAATGTAAAAAAACTAATGTAGAACTAATGTAAAACTAATTTCGAACCTAATTTATTGATTTACTTTAACATTAGCTTGTAAAATTAATGTCTAGCCTAATTTATTGATTTACTTCAACATTAGCTTGTAAAACTAATGTAAAAAAACTTTTCGGAATTTACTGGGGGCCAGCATCCCCCTTCCACGAAAAATTCTACAGCAGATAATCCTCCCAGATAACTCCTCCCTCTCGCTATGGAAATTACCACCCTCACGTAAAATTGAGCATCAACAGAGAGGGTACGAAATAGGTACCTCCAAATTTCAGTCAGATGCCTTGAGGAGTAACAAAAGGACCAGATAGATAGATAGATAGATATTTATTGCAAAACAAAAGCCTCTTTGGGCCATGGCAAAAACAAACACAGTTGCATATATAGTTAAAACACATGATAATAACATATATAACAATAACTAAACATAGCCCATAGCAAATAAAAATAAAATAACATAACAATTGCAGCACAAAAGCACACATAATACTATAAAACTAACTCACACAATCACACACAATGTCACACACATAATGATAATAATAATAATTATAATCGTGTATTCAAAAGCCTTTATACAGGGCCATATACACTATGCATCAAATATAACAGGAAAACAAAAATAAAACTCCCTTCAGCCTTCTTTTTCCAAACCATAACAAATCTTCTTCACAAAAGTTCCTTTCTTATCCTTAGTGCCTGATCCACAAATCTACATAATCTACACATGAGGCTAGGTACCGTCACAGACAACATGCCCCGAAGTGAAAAAATACACAAAAGATATGAAAAACAGTTTAGAATAGGGACTGGATGGTGTCCAATCACTTTTAACCAATAAAAAGGACTAGAATTCTCAATTTCCATAGAATAATTTCTGCTACGCCCTACATTAGGCTGAAGCCTGATTAAGTAATATTTGGACCACAGGAAGGTAAAAGGAAGAACATCGTTCTTTACTTAGGCAGCGCTATTCCGCTGCCTATTATTACATGCAGAACATCAGTAACTTATAATTTAGCAGCCAAAGAGCCGACGACAGGAAAGAAAGAAAAAACGTAATCCATACTCTCTTGTGAAGGTCAAAACCATTCTGCCTGTATTTGTCTGCTTCAGGTAGCCGTTGTATAACGTTGCGCAAATGGGTAATGTTCTAGTTGAGGGTTTTCGCACTATCTTATGAAAGAGTTGCATTAGGAGAATGAAACTTTCAGAAATCCTGTTTTGAGTCTAAACTATTCACTGGGAAGGTTTTTTCAACCCCTATCTTCGAGAGTATTCGACTACTTTCCAATATAGCGAAAAGCATCTAGAATTTTACCCATAGTTGCTTTCAGGTTTGAAAATTAGTGTTTGGATGGGAGTTAAATGAATGGGGAGGGGGGGGCTTGTTGATTGGGAGATTAGTGCTTAGTTACACTGGAGACTTCTTTTAATTTGAAAGTTGGACTTGAATTATCTTGATATTGAAGGTCTACATAAACAATATTTCTATAATTTTTATATGAATTTTTCGATACCCTTGCCCAGAGCCACTAATAAAGGGAGGGGGAAAATAGGGTTTCCGGTATATGTAGCGTCATATAGCATAACGCTATTTAGGTAGGAATTACTGACGCTTAACAATTATATAATTAGATTTATTTTTCAGGAAAAGTATGAAATTTGACCGTATTATTCAAAAGAAATCGTTTCTTGTTGAATCATTACGACCCCATGAAAGATTATTGACAGTATTATTCAGTTCAGAGGTTCTTTCTGCTCGTCTATATCGGATATATGATGTTGATAGAAACGTATTACTCTATGAAACTCAGATTGATAAATTATCAATTGTGGTCTACCCCGGTCTTGGTGATTACCCGGATGTTATTTACAAGAAGGACAGTTTCCGGGTCCTGGGTGTTACTGGAGAAAAGGAAGGCTTTGTTTTAGATAGGGTAAGCTCTTTATTTTTGCTTGGTACGGAAAGTAGATGCTAGTTATGATTTTCATTCGAATTCTTGAACCTAATTAAATAAAAAAACAAGTTTTTTCAACTGAAAGTAAGGAACAATATTGAAACTTAAAACGAACAGAAATTTTTACGTATACGAGGAGGATTGCCCCCTCCTCAACACCTCGCTCTTCACGCTAAAGTTTTTCGGCATTTTTAAGAAGTTACTTGTTGTTCTAATTAAACGACCCTTGTCTTTCAGGAGTCGTTCTTAAAGAATTGGTACAAAATTTAAACTATCTTT
The DNA here is from genome assembly GCA_027921565.1 of Artemia sinica. Taxonomy (NCBI): domain Eukaryota; kingdom Metazoa; phylum Arthropoda; class Branchiopoda; order Anostraca; family Artemiidae; genus Artemia; species Artemia sinica. Next base: position 68,603,898 of record CM051259.1, read on the forward strand.
TATTTATTTTGAAGTTTTTTTTTTTTTTTGATTTGGTTCTTCCCTTCTCTAGTTTTCAATCTAAGGCTGTTTTCATTCTTTTTTTGTTTCTTAATTGCTTCGTGACATGTTATGATATTTATTTGCTAAGAAATAACCCAGCCGGGTCATGGCAAACAACATAAGAAGAATATAATAGAATTTATACTCACAAAAAATAGATAAATATAAAAGTACAACTTTTCCATTTTTTTTTTCGATGTGCCATACCCACACGGATGAATCTATAGCAATTTTTTATTCTAATGAAATTTCTATTTTCCAAAACCCCAACAAACCACCCCTTATCACCTTTTCTACCCCAAATATTTCCTTCCTCAAGCCTCCCAACTCTACACAATCAGCAAAAATATGGAATAAACCTTCATCATTCTCTCCACGCATCAGATAAAAAGAATGACCGTCTTTAACCCTTACTTTCTCCAAATATTTTCAAACATGTTGATCTATTTTTATAATTTTTTGGGTTCTCTACCTTTTTTCTTTTGCTCGTTGTTCTGCTGACCCCTCGTTGTACAAACTTTTTTGTGCATTAATTTTCATTCTACGGTTGTTTGTATGTCGTTCCAGTGTTATTATCCACTTGCTTTATAATTTTTTGGTGTGTTTTACCTTTATTCTTTATTTTGTTGTGCCTATACCACTAGTTAATTTTGCTCGTGTATTAATGAGACTTTATTAAATTTAGCCAAAATGAGTAATAAATGTACTTGCAAAGTCTTTCCATGTAAGATAACATTTTTCGATTAGTTTAGGGGTTTAAAAACAGGAGGGGGGTGTCTAAAGAAATTTTTACTTTTAACTTTCCAGAAGTCTTCCATAACTTTTTTTTTCCAACATTCTAAAATTTCCCACAAATAGAAAGGATTTGGTCTTTGCTCTCAGAATCTGACTGTAGTTTCTGTCAAGCTCGTATGTAAAAGTTGGTTTAGGGATGGGGAGGGGAGGCAGACAAAACGGTGATTCGCATGGAAACTACAGCTCTACTTGTCCGTAGAGCTAATGCGTCCATGTCTCTCCTTAAGCTCTTGAATAAATTTAACATCCCCCCATCCCATTCTTTAAGGATTTATACTTCCTTTGTCCGCCCGCATCTTGAATATGCTTGTCCAGTATGGCATCCTGGCATCTCCCGTGATGAATCAGATAAAATTGAATCTATTCAAAAAAGAGCCCTAAGAATAATTTTTAAAGAAACTTTGGTACCATATTCACTCCTTCTAAAAAAAGGCCAAGCTGGAAACTCTTGAGCACAGGAGAGGAACGCTGTGCCTCCGTTTTGCAAAAAATGCAGTAATAAACCCTCGCAGGGAAAACATTTTCCCCAAAAGACACTCCCCATCCAGACACCGCCTGCCACGTACTGTATCTGAACCCATCCCTATCTTGTCCCCCATCCGTTGTTTAACCTCCAGATATGAAAAAACCTTTGTCCCCTTCATTACTGATCAAATAAACCACTAGTTTTTTTTTTTTTTTTTTTTTTTTTTTTTTTTTTTTTTTTTTTTTTTTTTTTTTTTTTTTTTTTTTTTTACTCGTGATACCCATGCTGGTGTCCGTTTGGCTCTTCCGTTCCCTCCCCTTTTTATATAATCTCTTTTAAACCTTTTTAACATTATTTTTATCTCAATTTTTTTTTTTTTTTTTTTTTTTTTTTTTTTTTTTTTTTTTTTTTTTTTAATTTGTGCCTTTTTAACCTTCTTACATTCGACACTTTTTGTTAAACTAATGAATGGCTTTGCCTTTCTGATATTGTCGTTTTTGGCATTGTTTAGCCAGTTTTTTAGTTGTTGTGCTATTTATGTCTTTTTTTATTATATGACCCCGAAATGCGAATTCGGCCCTTCTGGGCTTGTGATAGCCATTTTCTGAAATAAATATCTTATCTTATCTAGAAGGCTTTGTCAAGATTATGAGCTTTTTTTTAGGAAGGTACTGGGCGTTGAATTCGTTTTGCAGGATTACCCGGTTCGCAGGACTACCCGGTTACGTCACTGAATCGGATACTTCTAACAAATATCTCCTCTCTCCTTTTTTCTTTTATGTACACTATTAAATATACTACTACTAGCAACTCACTGCATCACCAAGCCGCCTGAGGTCAATACAGCTACGCACGCTCCCCTCCATCTCAATTTATTCAAAGCCTCCCTCTTTGCACCCTCTAAAGAATTTTCCATTTCCTTTAAATCTTTCTTTATAATATTCTTCCACCCAATTCGGAGACAACCTGCTTTTCATATTTTATTTTAATTATAATAGCATATTAAATATAACAACCTTCTTCATTTACAGATTCTTAATTTACCAGAGAATGACGGAATAAAATGTATAGACTTCTTAAGGAAATGGAGTCCACAGCCTTTGCCAGTTGCTTTTTTGAGAAAAGCCATAAAAGCTGAAAAATTTGTCTTTGTCAAAAAATTTTTGGACTTAAGATACGGTAAGCTTTTTAATTTTGATATGTTAGATTATGTATATAAATAATAGCAGTGCTTCCAGTATGGTCGAATTAATAGGGGCTTCACCGAATTCTCCCAGTAGAAAAGTGGATTCTGAAATCTCCTTGAAGGAGATTACGAAACAAAAACACGAGGAGTTATTTACATAGTTTGTGTTGGTGTTTTCGGCTGATTTAATTTAAGTAAAAGATCACAAAAAGTGTAAATTAAAGGCAATGCTTCTACTATCCCGAATTTTAGGGGCTTCCCTGAACTTTCATAAAAGATAACGGAAACTTTTGGGTAATTACGAACGTTAACTTTTGAAGAGATTTCTGAGAGCTAAGTTATCTTTTGAGGAAATTTGGAGTAACCCTGCAAGTTCTGGGAACATTTATTAATTACTAGATTTTTGTTATAATTATCATTTTATCTTTGGAAGAATTATTCAGCTTAGTAAAACTGATAATAATAATAATAATAATAATAGAGAAAGAAATGCCAAAGAATAATAAGCAAAAAATAACCTAGAAACTACCAAAACTTTAAAAGTCTTTTGAATGTGCTAAACAAGTTGGATTCTCGATCCGAATTAGGAAGGATATTGCATATATTATGAAATACTATCCTTTTCGTTACCGTGCAGTAACGAAAACACGCGTATATTTACGAACGTTAACTTTTAAAGTGATTTCGGAGAACAAAGTTATCTTTTGAAGGAATTCGGAGCAACCCTGCAAGTTCTGGGAACACTTAGTACTTACTAGATTTTTTTATTATTATCATTTTATCTTTGGAAGAATTATTCAGCTTAGTACAAACTGATAATAATAATAATAGAGAAAGAAATTCCAAAGAATAATAAGCGAAGAACAAAATATGCACTTTACTGAAAAAATATAAATATTTTTACTTTTATAACTTTAATAAATCAAATAACATTAACATTTTGATTACTAAATATCAGTATATGTATATTAAACTGACATTGCACATTCATTTGTATTTTCTCAGTAAAGTGCAAATTTTGTTCTGGCCTTGGAAAGGCATAGGGGTTTTGCGCCCAACTTATGTTAATTACTGCTCGTTTTGAGTTTGACTCGGTTAATTACTGTAATTTCTGTTCATTTTTGGTTTCATTTATTTATCGATGCTGATTTGTGGTATTTTCACGCCTGGTAGATTATTTGATTTTATTTTTGCTCATTTTTCGTTTAATGGAGTTCTTTACTTTTCTTTGAAAAACTTATTTTGTGGAAAAAGTTTTTTAATTAATTTCTGTTCGTTTTATATTGACATTGCCTTTTAAGGGAAACAGAAAATAATACTTTAAATCTTTTCGTTTTTTAAGACTTTATAGTTTGGCCTGCTATTTGTATGCTGGAGAAAAATTTTCAGCAATTTTTAACAACATACACCCTTTGAAAAATCAGGACACAAATAGTACTGTTTAATTTAGTTTCGTACCTCCTAGTTGACCTGAAAGGGAAAACTTGATACCATTCGCAAAAAAAATCTGTTTACTTTCTTTAATAGCTTGGATACACTTACGCTATTGTGATTTGGTTAAATTTTAAGAGCAGAAATGGGAGGGTGGAAGTGGAAGGGGGATTAGTTGCCCTCGAATCACTTTTGACCATTAAAAAGGGCATCAGCCGTTTCTATTTTCAATCGAATGAGCCCTTTTCTTAGTTCCCACGACAACTCCTTCGATACGAAGTGTCCTGGTCTAAACAACAACAACAGCAAAAAATAATACATACCCACTTCGATCTTTACTATGAAAATGTCAAGCCTTCCAATCACTTTCGACTATTAAAAAGGGCACTAGGCCTTTCGATTTCCAATCGAATGAGCCCTTTTGGAAACGACAACGCTTTCTATAAACACATTATATGCCCCCAGGGCATACGTTACAACCCTTACCCTGAGGTCTGTTAGGGTGGTTGTCATTCTCTAAGATCGAATTTCCAGAACTTTCAACTACGTTAAACAACATGGCTATCTCAAAATTTTGATTGGATGTGTTTGGGGAAATGGTGGGCGTGAGAGGGGTGGTAGTCGCTCTCCAATCACTTTCAACTATTAATAAAAAAGGCACTAGTCCTTTCAATTTCCAATTGAATGAGCCATTTTGAAGTTTCTACGCTTTCAATAAAAACCTTATACCCTCCCAGGGCAAACTTACAACCCTTGCACTGAGGGCTCTGAGGGGGTTATCATCCTAATAGACCTAATTTCCAGAACTTTCAACTACGTTGAAAAAAATGGATATCTCAAAATTTTAATTCGATGTGTTTGGGAGAATGGTGGGCGTGAGAGGGGTGTTAGTCGCTATCCAATGACTTTCAACTATTAAAAAAGGCACTAGCCCTTTCAATTTCCAATTTGAAGTTTCTACGACTACGCTTTCAATAAAAACTTTATATGCCCCCAGGGCATAACTTACAACCCTTGCCCTGAGGGCTGTAGGGGGAGGGGTTGTCATCCTTAAAGACCTAATTTCCAAAACTTTCAACTACGTTGAATAAAATGGCTATCTAAAAATTTTGATTGGATGTGTTTGGAGAAAAGGTGGGCGTGAGAGGGGTGTTAGTTGCCCTCAAATCACTTCTGACTATTAAAAAAGGTACTAGCCCTTTGAATTTCAAATCGAATGTGCCCTTTTTCAAGTTTCTACGACAAAGATTTCAATAAAAACCTTATATGCCCCCAGGGCATAACTTATAATCCTTGCCCTGAGGGTTGTGGGGGAGTGTCTTCCTCAAAAATATTTTTTCTATCTGGAAATCAGCTACGCTGAACAAAATGGCTATCTCAAAATTTTTATTGGATGTGTTTGGGGGAATGATGGGTGTGGGGGGGGGGGGGGCTAGTTGCCCTCCAATCACTTTCGATTATTAAAAAAGGGCACTAACCCTTTGAATTTCCAATCGAATGAGCTTTCTTTGAAGTTTCTACGACAACGCCTTCTTTAAAAACCTTATATGCCCCCAGGGTTATAACTTAAAACCCTTGCCCTGAGGGTTGTGGGGGAGTGTCGTCCTCAAAACATATTTTCTATCTGGAAATCAACTACGCTGAACAAAATGGCTATCTCAAAATTTTGATTGGATGTGTTTTTGGGAAATGATGGATGTGGGGGGGGGGGGCTAGTGGCCCTCCAGTCATTTTCGACTATTAAAAAGGGCACTAGCTCTTTGAATTTTCAATCGAATGAGCATTTTTTGAAGTTTCTACGACAACGCCTTCTATAAAAACCTAATATGCCCCCAGGGCATAACTTAAAACCCTTGCCTCCTCAAAAACATATTTTCTATCTGGAAATCAACTACGCTGAACAAAATGGCTATCTCATAATTTTGATTGGATGTGTTTGGGGTAATGATGGGCGTGGGGGGGGGGGGGCTAGCTGCCCTCTAATCACTTTCGACTATTAAAAAAGGCACTAGATCTTTCAATTTCCAATTGAATGAGCCCTTTTGAAGTTTCTACGACAACGCTTTCAATAAAAACTTTATATGCCCCCAGGGCATAACTTATAATCCTTGCCCTGAGGGTTGTGGGGAGTGTCCTCCTCAAAAATATGTTTTCTATCTGGAAATCAACTACGCTGAACAAAATGGCTATGTCAAAATTTTGATTGGATGTGTTTGGGAGAATGATGGGTGTGGGGGGGGGCTAATTGCCCTCCAATGACTTTCGACTATTAAAAAGGGCACTAGCCCTGTGAATTTTCAGTCGAATGAGCTTTTTTTGAAGTTTCTACGACACCGCCTTCTATAAAAACCTTAGGGTTGTGGAGGATTGTCCTCCTCAAAAACATATTTTCTATCTGGAAATCAACTACGCTGAACAAAATGGCTATCTCAAAATTTTGATTGGATGTGTTTGGGAGAATGATGGGCGTGGGGGGGGGCTAATTGCCCTCCAATGACTTTCGACTATTAAAAAGGGCACTAGCCACTCCAATTTCCAATCGAATGAGCCCTTTTCGAAGTTTCTACGACAACTCCTTCGATACGAAGTGCCCGGGTATGGAGAAAAAACAAAAAGAAAACAACACATTGTGCCCACATCGTTCTTTACTTAGGCAGCGCTAGCGCGTTGCCTATGATACGGAGTAACCCCGCCAATTCAGAGAACACTTAGTAATGATTACATTTTTTTTTTAGCCTTAGAAGAATTCCGCAGATTCGTGCAAACTGAAGATGCCTCACGTTTGAATCAAGAGAAACAACATATTTCAGAGCTTTTAGAGGTTCTTCATGACTCAATCCGTATAAACTTTGAGAATTTGAATAAACAAGCATTTAACGCATCCTTAGCCAACTCATCCCTGGAAAGTGTTTCACAAGCCCTTGACAAAATCATTTATTTACATCAAGAGTTGTCAATTCCTCGTCATTTATTGTCCCCTTTTACAAAACTTCAATGTGACTTTATATCCATGTTATTAGATTTTAGTTTCGATATTGAAGTTTTAGCACAAAAATCGCAAGAATATTTGGTGAAAATAAGTAAAAGGCGTGGATCTACTTCTCAATCGTCGACGAGATCTCAAACACCTGAACTGTATTTGGGGCAACAAAGAATTGATAAGTGGCGTACCATGAAAACAAATGACATTATTGATGACGTGCTGATGAATGACTTAATAGCTTTGGGTGCTGTGTTCTTGAAGAAGGAGCGGGAATTAATTTTGACATTTGACGGTTTTAAGGATTATGGACTCAGGTTGATTCGTGGCCTTATTCGTGAATCTAAAGATTTTGAATTGATTCAAAATATTGCAAAGGCTATACATATTGATCTAGAACCAGTTGTGAGACATTGTTTTTTGAAAGCTGATAGCCGACGAAAACGTGAATTTCCATTTGAATGTTTGAAGAAGCTGTCCGGAGGGATGGGCGTTCTCAAAATGTTTGAAACATCATTAGTTATTCTGAATCAACTTGAAATAGTGTTCAGTAATTTCCCTGGAAATGATTTAGTAATTGCGAAGAAACTGTTCAAGAAAGGGGAAATTACTATTGAACAGTTAAAAAAACTAAAGCGACATGAGCTCGATGAACTTGTTACGGAGCTGTTTTGTTTTTCAAAAGATCCTTGTTTACTTAAGTGTATACAGCCTGAAGTGTTGTGGAGATGTTTAATAAAAAGAAATAGTGTCAGCGATTTAAAAAGCTGGGCAAAGGAATATGCATTGTCTGTCAATTCAGAGATGAGCAACTCTATCAGAAAATTTCCAGATTGGCCACTAACACCATCTATGGTTGAAGAAATTTTGCTCTTGCCCGAAAATTTTAGGGAGGACTTGATGAACGAGTTGGCAAAATATGGCGTATTTACCCAAGCAGAAATGAGTGATGTTAAGCTATTGCTGAGAAGATTGGAGAAAACCGAGTCTCTTGCTCAGATTGAGAGCTTGCTAACCCTCCCTACGGCAGTTGCTACGCCTGATGAGTTTCACCGTCTATATGCATGCTATTGTGTTCAGAACAGCTCTGAAAAAGGACTAACTGATCACATGAAACGATACTCCTTAACTTCGGAAGAAGTTGAATCTTACGTAAAAGATGCCGACATAATTCAGCCTGAGTGGTTTATTGAGTTTCTAAAACTCAAAAGAGGTGAAGAGTTTCCAGAAAACCCGTTGTTTTGTTATAATGCCCTTGTGGTACACCTTCAAAGAGAAGCAAAATCCAGAGAAATGGACTTAAATGATTTATTGAACGAAAAACCAATGGAAGTGGTTGGATTATACCTATTGGAAGATGTTTGTAATCCCTCAAGTACTGTGGTTAATGAACGGCTTTTGGATCGAGCAATTGAAGAAATTCCGATTTTAAGAACAGCACGCATGTGTGTGGCAACACCAACCTTAAATGATTGCAATCTATATGATTTGTTAAAATCGGCCACTGCGATTGACCTGGAAAAAAGTTTTACGTGGCGCGTTGAAAATAGGTATGTTCATTTTCTTTTCGCATAGAACTAGACCCCAATTGAAGTCAAACGTCACTTCGGTAGTCAGATTCGGATGTCAGAGAAATACTCAAAGGGGTGCATTTCAAATAGGTATTTTAATTTCCTTTAGGCTAGACGTAGGTGCTAACATGGACGATTTTTACTTCGGCAATCGAGAAAGTCGAAAATTGGCATGTTTAATTCCTTTATAGGCAAAAGTATCTACTGACAGAAGTCGAACTTTGTTTTCGCAGTTGAATTTCAGCAGGCGGAAAAAGTTTGACATGGCTCATTTGACGTACGTGTCTTTTCATTTCTTTTCGGGTAAAACCTGGTTCTGACAGGAGTCAATTTTTTACTTCGGTAGTTAAAACGATAATTTACCTGGTGCATTCAAGATAGGTGCTTTAATTTCTTTGTGGGTAGAACTAGGTACTGACAATTTTTGCTTCGGTAATTGAAAAAGTCGAAAACAGGTATGTTTGGTTCCTTTTTAGGCAGAAGTATTTCCTTACAGAAGTCGGACCTAGTTTTGGAAGTTGGATTTCGGCTTGCGGAAAAGCGTTTGACGTGACTCATTGAACATAGATATGTTTAATTTCTTTTTGGATAAAACCTGGTCCTGACAGGGGTGAATGTTTGTTTTGGTAGTCAAAACGATATTTGACGTGGTGCGTTGAACATAGATACTATAATTTCTTTTCGTGTAGAACTAGATTCTGACAGGTGTCTATTTTTTCTGTCAAAAATAGTCGAAAAGGGTACATTTAGATCATTTTTGGACAAAAGTAGTTCATGAAAGAAGCCAAACTTTGTTTCGAAAGTTGGATTTCGGCAGGTAGAAAATGTTTAACATGACTCATTGAACATAGATATGAATTCTTTTGGGTAAAACTTGGTCCTGACAGGAGTCGATTTTGCTTCGGCAGCCAAAAATATTTGACGGGGTGCATTCAAAATAGGTTTTTTTTGAAGGGGGGGGGGGATGGTAGAACTAGGTGCTAAAATGAGTCGATTTTGCCTCGGAAATCGAAAAAATATTTGGTGTTTTATTTCTTTTCTGGCAAAAGTTGCTCCCAAAAGTAGTCTAACTTCATTTCGCCAGTTCGATTTTAGTATTTCAAAAAGTTTGACGTAACTCATTCAACATATGCAAATGTATAATTTTTTTTTGGGGGGGGGGGATAAAGCATGGTTCTGACAGGATTCGATTTTTGCTTGGGCTGTCAAAAAGTGTGTGATGTGGTGCATTGAAAATATGCATTTTATAATAATAATAATAATAAATAATAAATATATTGGAAAAACCCGTCACAATTGACAAAAGACGGATAAAAAACAAAAGAGAAGAAAACACACATACAAAACACAACGAAACTTCTTGAAATGAAAATAATCACGAAGGAACTATAATACAACTATGTAAGAATGGCGGTCCACTGGTGGTTACTCGCTTCTACTCTATCACGGTACTTTTCAAGACACGCTTCCACCGCAGTAAATGGGTCAGGTACTGAATACCGCCTCGTTAGGTAAGAATTACTTGTTCTTAATGGCATCTCAAGTAGGAACTTGAGGTACCTGAAGAATATTCTTCTTATAGTTACTTTATTCCAATTTGTAAGTAACTTCCAGAACGGCGAAACGTAAAGAACATGGGGTAAGGCAACAGCAACAAATATTTGTGCACGCAGCGACCTATTTAGATTACGCTTGGAGGAAACCGAAGCTCCATAAGCTGACCTGATCTTCTTCTCGATGTGCTTTACAAGCAGTGCTCGTGTATGCTGAAGAGTTTCACCGATCGGCAGCCCCAGGTATACAATTGACTTAGAGGGCATGACCACCTGTGACCCTAGTTGGATTTCGGGTTGAGAGGCATTCCAGTTAAATAACAGTACTTCACATTTTGTCACATTAAAACTCAACCCGATTTCATCATACTCCATCTCCAAAATTTTAAAGTTAGATTCCAAAGAAGACAAAATTCTTGAAAAGTTTAGAAGGTCATCTGCAAACCCAACTAGGGACACGTCAATGCCTTTAAAAATACAACAAGGGGCCACTTTTGACTGGGCCGTCGATATGCTGTTGTTGAACAGATCAGGTGATGATACGGCTCCCTGTTTTATACCTTTCTTCACCACAGCAAACCTACGACTTAATTTACCTGACAGTTTAATACGGACCTTGAGCCTACTATACATGTCGTTCAAGGGTTTGACAATAGCATGGTCAACTCCGGACTTTCTCAGCTCAACCATATTCTGAGAAAGGATACCCGAATCAAAAGCCCGCCGTACATCATATTCACCTATAGCTAGGCTTTCTTTCGAAATGTGGGCATCCAGTAGAACATTTGCAACTACATGCAAGGCATGGGCACATCCTAAGCCAGCTTGGAATCCAAACTGGTGGGGAGGCACTTTACAACTAGCTTTAATGTCCGAAATTATGAGCTTTTCAAATAGCTTACAAAACACAGATGATACAGTAATGGGTCTGTATGACGATGGTTCATGAGCAGGTTTACCCTTTTTCAAAACTGGAGTGATCACACCTAAACAGAAAATGTCCGGTACAATACCATGTGTTAGTATAATTTGGTAAGCTATTGCTAAATGCTCCGATAGAACTGGACCACCATTCAGTAGGTGTAGAGCACAGATTTGGTCGGCACCGGCGGATAATTTCTTCTTTAATTTTTGACAAAGGTGGGTTATTTTCGCACTAGAAATCACGAGGTAATTATGCTCTTTCGTCATAAGCTGATGGAGCTCTTCGCTAAACTTTTTATTTTTCACTTCATCTGGTGGGGAGAATTCAGCAGCAAAATAATCTACCCATATTTCCTCATCTATATCACTAGCATTTTGTCCCGTACTTTCTACTGGCCTGGCACGGAGCTTCCAGACCAAATTAGGGTTTTCAGTGATTTTTGAAACTGTATCCCGTTTGAGGCTACTACGATGTTTTCGTAGCTCTTTCGCGAACCGCCGTTTTGTATAAACCCGCAATTCATTGACTACCCCGCTTCTTGGCCGGTCGCACTCGTGCCAAACCCCCAGCCAGAACTTGGCAGCTGCTCTTGCCTTCACAAGCTCACTGTTAGAGGCCCATCCTTTCACTCGCGACCCACGTCGGACGCTACGTAATGGGACAGCAACCCTTTCAGCTACTCTCAAGGAGTGGCAAATTTCGTAGAAATACATGTTCAGTTGCAAGCGTATCTCGCTTTCTGTTAGGCCACAATCCCACTGTAGGAGGTGGAAAGGCACTTTAATTTTCTTCAAAATTTGTTCACAATTGAGCTGGAACTGCTCACGGACTACTTTTTTCCAATCACGTGCTGGCTCAGGCTTGGTTTTTGGAGCACACTGGGGACTGACGGCTGGTATTGCAAAAGAGAGAGGTAAATGATCCGAATAGGCACCGTCAGATCCAACCGAGACTGACTCTAGGTCCAATTTGTAAGTTACTACATGATCAAGATTTGAGACGGTTTTTGCGGTACTGATATAGGAATAGCACTTATCCTTCTTAGCAACTTTAAATCCGCTTGGTAAGGCGTTCAGCAATAGTACAGCCCGAGGGCAGGAATGATCGTCGAGATTGCAGTTAAAGTCACCAAGAATTATAACAGGGCATGATTTCTGGACTAAACTGAGGAGGCACTTTCCGAGCTTCTGGCATGCTTTTGCAAACTTCTTTTCTGAAGCGATGTCATTGTAATTGGTTGGTAAATAAACATTTACGAAAAACACGCCATGCATTTTGGCAGCTTGGAGCCATTCATTCTGCTCGACACACACGGGGGGCCCCGAGTTAGAGCGCGTGATTATGGCTAGGCCACCAGAGGGACGACCCCGAGTCCCAGATCTTCGCGCAGGTTGAACGAGGTAATGCATATCCGAGGAAAACTTTAGAAGGTTTACACTATCATCGGTCAGAAAGTGTTCCTGTATGCAAATACAGTTATATTCTTTAGAGAGGTCAATTAGAAGGGGGATTCTTTCCAACACTTTACCGTTCATATTCCAGCAGAATATTCGATTTTCCATTTACGTGCTAGTGTTAGGCTGGGCTTTGTTAAAGGGACAAGCAGCATGGTAGCAAGAGTGTCTACTAGAGCCGCAGTTTAGGCATTTTTGCGGATTACTACATGGGTTGTCCTTACTAGAGCTGTGACCATCGCCACCGCAGCGCGAACACCTTTCTGGTTGCGAACAGTCAGCTGCTAAATGACCAACAGCATGGCACTTGAAACACCTCCTCGGTAGAAAGCGGAACTCTTCAATCCTGAACAGTTCTAAACAAATCTTCAGCGGGTTCGCGATAGCGTTTTCAAGTGTTTGTCGACTTGCATAGAATAACTTGAACGCTCTCGTAGATCCGCATTGCGCCACTTTGTCGCAACCAGCAATTTGACAGAGTTCACTCTCGCTAACTGATGAGGGTACTCTTTTCATGATACCGACAAACTGGGGAACTTTGACTTTAGTGGTTATGTTCTTCCTTTTCATTGCTTCTGCAAGTTGGGTAGCGGCATCTCGAGACTGGACAAGAATCTTCCATTCATCGTTGCTACGTTTCAGAGTAAGAGAATCGGAGCTTACGTCGCTAGGGCAAACCTTTGCAATGAAGTCTTTCCGGGATTGTGGGGACGTTAACTCAGGCGGCATATCGTTTGCTTTCACAACCACCGAGTAAAGTGGCTTTGATGGCGGATTCGCTGCTGAACGGGGAGTGGGTGAGCCCTGGGAAATAGCGTCGCTTATGGTAGTACATTGCTGCGATACCCCGGCGAGTTGCTGAGCACATTGTTCAGATGCAAGTTTGATCTTATCCGCGATAGCCCCTAATCCGGCATCAAACTTTCGACACATCTCGTTTACTTTTATTCTCACGCAGGCACTGACCTCATCAGGGCAGGTGGGCACTTCCTGCGGATCAAAAATTACGAAAGTAGGCAGGGGCTTTTTCTCTTTAGCGCAAAGGGCTAGGATTTTCGCCATTTCCATCACGTTATCAGAATCGTTTGCCGTTTTCCGATAGACGTAATCATAACCAATCTCATTAGCAAGCGTTATAAGTTTCTCCTTCGCACTAAGAATTTCTGCATGATCAAAGAATTCCACAGCTCGCTTAACAATGCTTTCAATTTTGTTCCCTGCTTGCATGGATCGCGTGAGAAAATTCAGTACAGCATTGCGTACGAGAGTCCCCATTGCTTACGTCACAGCATTCAACGCAATTTTCGGATAGCGTACACAAGTATAAGGGAAGCGTCGGGACCTGCTCACCTATTCCCCGCAATTTAAGGGTAACTAAATACCAGCAGGTACGTACGGCTCTTGCGGCAGGCACCCGCCCCTCTTCTGCTTACAACCTGTGTACGTTTACCTATCGGGAATATTATTTCGCGGCTCACTTTGCATGGAAAATTCTTCAAAAGAATTTGATTTTAGATCCAGATAATTCTTCAGACAACCAATCCTCACTCGACAGCCGATGAAATTCAGCAAAGTAACCTTGACTAGACTGAAGCCTATGCTGAAGTCATTTACTATCTAAATCTCTTGACAGAAGTCTTGTAAGTTTAGCCTAATTAGACAAACACATTTAAATCACACAATCTTCAATTCTCTGGTCTGTTGGTGGCTTTTTGACGAAATTTCACTGGACTTTGAATATGATAACCAAACTTTCCAAACGTTTTCGGCTGCCGACTTTTTGGCTGATTTTTCAAATTCGCCCAAAAGAAATTATATTGGCAACTTCGGAGCGGCAACAGCGACAAAGAAAAGTCGAAATCAGGACACGTTGAAATCTCTAGGGAATTACACTTATATATCACCAACCAGAAACAAATCAAACACAATAAAAATCCAAGGTAATTAAGTATAGTATAACACTTTAGGGTCTATTAATAAGGAAAATAACACACTAGGTGTGGAAAAAATGTCTTTGACTCACTATTTGAGGCAATAATCCACAATTAGAAATTCATAATAACACATGGGTTTGTTGACATTAGGGATTGTTTTTTTTTTTTTTTTTAAATAAATAATAAAAATGTCTTTTTTAATGTCTTTTCGGGTAGAACTAGGTCCTAGCAGCAGTCTGTGTTTATTTCAGCATTCAAAAAAGTAGAAAGTATGTATATTTGATTTCTTTTTTGATAAAAGTATGTACTTCTTTTTGATAAAAGTATGTATGTATGTCGAAAATATGTACGTTTGCTTTCTTGTTTGATAAAAGGTTTTAACTATGCACGAATTTCTCCGGCAGTTGGATTTCAACACTCGGGAAAATGATTAACTTGTTTCATTAATTTCTTTTTCGATAAAACTGAGTAATGATAGGAATCATTTTTTGCTTTGACAGTAGGGAAAAAAAATTGTTCGACATGACGCATTGAAAATATATATTTGTACAGTAGCTCGGATTTCTTGTCGCCTGCTGTACCAGACTCAGACGCACCAGCCAGGAACAGCAGCCAAAAGTAGCTGCCTATTGTTGCTTCTTTTCTTTCTATTCGTACTATTTATTCTTTCTTTTCTAAAAGAGCTTTCTATTGCTATCCTTTCAGCCGCTTTATACGTATTCTCTCAAAACACGATTGGATGGGAATTGGATATTACTTTAAAACCACTATACTAGGTATTTCCCATTTATTTTTCCTTTTTTCATAGTATGGAAAGACAAGGCTATCAAAAAATATATTGTTCTGATTTCCCCTTTTTCGTCCCCTCTCCTGAAAAACTTGTTTCCTGCTTCTTTTTAGGGTAGTGACGCATTATTTTTCAATTTCAGATATGCCAAAGTAGAAACAGATTCATACCCATGCACTACCGATCCTCAACTTGGCAAAGATTATGGTTGCCGACCCAACCTTGATTATATGTACTACTTGAGAAATGGGAGACCCACATTTGCTTTTTTGAAATTTCTCACGGATTGTGACAAGGGCTCTAAGAAAATGGAGAGTAGCATGTGAGTTTTGATAACAACGTTATTTTCAACATGATAACAACGTTATTATACAATAACAACGTTATTTTCTGATTACCTTTATATGTCATTCGCATTATTTCTTAGTGAGACTAATAGAGAGAGCGAATCTTTATATACTCACACACACCCTGTACGCGAATCTCACATGAAAAAAAAACCGTTGTAAAAAAAGGAAGGCGCCTCACTAATATCCCTTATTTTCTTTTCTCTTGAAAAAATATTTCAGTTTATTCTCTCTTCTGAACTAAACATTATAACATCAGAATTCTAAGAATGCAGCAGAATTCCGTATCCAGATTTTTTCTTGGGGAAGGGGGGGGGGACCAAAGAATTACCAAGATAAATAGATAAATACAAAAAGATTCAAATACAACTGGGGGGGGGGGCTATGCAAAACAACAAATTTAGCTAACTTAGTGTTTGGCATAGGGCTATGGCTGTATTAGGGCATTGAGGGGAGGGGTAAGAATGCAATTACATTGAAATGAAATGTAAAAATTGGTAATCTTGATGTATTTTTTTTCTAACATTCTAGTCATTCACTAGTATCCAACGAGAGCAGTCAAGAGTTTTTGAGTTCAAGAGTTTTTGACTCGCATTTGGTATTACGTTTTTGGTTTGAATTCTTCCAATTTTTGGCTTTTATTGAATTTTATTTATCTTCTATTTTTGGTTTTGTATTGGTTGTTTTTTTCAGGTTAACTCTCGGGGTTGTTTTGGTTTTCTTTGTTTTTTCACTTTTTTTGGCATTTTCCTTGAAAAAATTGTTGTGTTCCCGCTGAAAAAGTGAGGAGGTTGTCTTCCCGAAATATTCGCTGTGATTATGTATTTTTTTGCAGTATTTTTATTGTCCTAAGAAAAACCATTTCTGATCGTTTGTTCTTTATTTTTTATAATTAATATGATTTATTTTTTATAAATAATATGAATGTATTTTTATTAAGGCAAGCCAGAAATGGCTTGTCGCCGTCCTGGCTAAGTGGACGTGCGCTGGATTGAGAATTCTTTGTCCCTAGGGGCACGGGTTCGATTCCTGGCGTGGCCAGTTATTTGGGTTTGGGACGCAGGTCAGTGGTGTGACTCTGTAAGCTTAGCCAGAGTCGACCCAGCTCCAAATGGGTACCTGGAGAAATCTGGGGAAGGTTAGCAGGAAGGGTGTGCGAAAGCACAGGATGGCTGGCCCCCAGCCCCCATTTCACTTCCTGGTTGAGGGCCACGAAACGGATATCAGCACCGCCGGTTTGGACCTTAAGGGTCTAGTGCCGTCATACTTACTTACTTACTACTTTAAGCCAAAAATGGAATCAAAACTTATGTTGATATTAAGTAAGATGTGTAACTGTATTTGTGTTGTGTACCAACAAGTCTATTGTTCGATGAATTTGAATACCGACTGTTGTCTTACAAGATGTCAACAGTTGTTTCCAGACAATGTCTTTCAAGACAACTTTTCTTTTTATTTTGTAAAGAAAGTAGTTGAGCTATTCAAATGAGACCTCCAGAGATTATGAGAAATTTGTATTTTGGCTTATTCTTGAAAAATGTATTCCCCCGGCTCTATTTCTATCTTCAATATACTAAAGAAAGTGCATGGAAATTGATTGTTTACTTTAAGCCAACGGCAGTCAATGTAAACAATCGAAACAGTCGAAGTAAACAGTAAACAGTCGAAGTAAACAGTAAACAGTCTAAGTTCAAAATGAAAATGAAAAGTAAGACTTTGTCATGGGTAGTATTAGAGGTATCAATCCACACCGAAATTCCTATCCCGACATCGATTTGTATTTTTAGCTATTTTTAGTTGCTGTAAGAGGGGGGTTTTCATATCGAGGGATAGGAGGGGGGGGGGGTTAGGAATGGATAATAGAATAATGATAAATAAATATAATGAACATAATGTATTCAGAAGAACATAGAACTTTTTTGAAAATAATTATTTGCTCTTAAGATGTGTTGACTCTTAAACGTATCTCCATGATAAAATTGTAATTGAAGAAAGAACTATTGCCAAAAAAGAGTGACGTATGAAGTATGACGTATTAGGGAAAGAGTGACGTATGCTTGCAAGATGTTGCGTTTCAGAAAACAATCTTTGGAGAAACGATAATATGATATACCTATTAAAGTCAAAAGTTGGACTCTTAGCTTTGATTGATGGGGACATCCCCTCTTAGAAAGAAAAGCTAGTGGCCCATAGGACTTAGAGAGAAAAAATGTTACGAATCAACCCTTATCTCGTTATATGGTGCGGTGATTTGCCCCGTGTGCCTCCTATTATTCTTTCCTAACCCCCTGCTATCCCTCGATACCAAAACCCCTCCTACAGCTACTAAAAATAGTAAAAAAAAAAAAAGACAAACCGATGTCGGAATAGAAACCTTGGTGTGGATTGATACCTCTAATGCCCCTGTCATGCTTTATTTTTTTTTTTTTTTATTTTTTTTTGTACGTGCCCGTCTAGTATAACAGCTGTTCCATAATTGTAATAAGTAATAGTTTTTTTTGTAGGATATCAACTGTATGCTCGGTTGCTCACTTAACAGCGTTGAAAAATCACCACTATCCATCGCTTGTTCAAAGCTGTATCGCATTTCTTGACATGCTTGGGAAAGACACAATACTCCTTAGATGTTCTATTCTGGTTCTCCAAGTCTCCTATACGTACATTTTGGAAAACTGTAAAGAAAAGGGAGAAAAAAGAATTCAAACGAAGAAAGAAATTGATGAGGAATTCAATAGTTATTCCGAAAAACTGGCTAAAAAGGATGCAAAAACTGCAGAAATTTTGTCCAGTATTTTTGAAGAGGTATTAGACTACCAACTTCAAAATGATGATGAGAATGATGATTTTGCTAATATATTATTGCAGTGGAATGTTTTATCAAGGTTCTGTGAATTTTATTGTGTCTCGCCTTCATCCTCGTTAATTGAAGGATTACTAAAGCGTAAGCAGTTAGTTCAACTATGTCTAGCAGTACAATACCTTGATTTTGACAAAACCTCACTAATTAAAGCAGTAAATTTCCATGAAAATTCTACAAAATCTTATTTTATTCAAGTTCTAAGAATGACTGAGAAGCTAATTTTGCTTAGTGAATCTGATAGAAAACGTGCAAAGAGGAGGCTGTATTCTGATGGCCTGAATAATGAGGCGGTGCTCGAGTCAGTTTCGATACCTTCTCCTCCTTTAAGCTTTTTTGAGGTCTTAAGGGAAGCTGAACAGTCGGAAGATTCAGCAGTATTTTTGTGCAATCAGGCTGTTCGGTATGGAAATGAATTATTTGCAGTCCTCGCTTCAGGCTTTGAGGTAAGTTTTATTATTGTACCAGATGGACTTTTTACTAGTTCGTGTATTTTAAAGGGTTTACAAGGCATTATAAAATAGAGTAACCCCGTTTTACTATTGACGTAAAGAATTTTCATAGGGAAAGTAAGGATTAAAAATTCCTATTTTCGCAGTATCCAACCCTACTCACTTTTCTCTGCTATGAACTTGTTGTAGTGTTAAGCTGCCTAAGGGCACTCGATGAAATAATACATATTTTGGATTTACTGTCAGAAACTGAAAATCGTCTCTTATGTCCAGCTGAAAAGTATTTATATGTAGAAAAAATAAAAACAACAAATAAAACCTTAAAAACTAAATAAAAGCGAAATAGGTTTGTTTCATACATAAAACGTTCGTTATAAAATATGTTAGATTCGGTAAAATTTGTTAGATTCGGTAAAATATGTCAGATTCGGTAAAATACGTTAGATTCGGTAAAATATGTTAGCTTCGGTAAAATATGTTAGATTCGGTAAAATATGTTAGATTCGGTAAAATATGTTAGATTCGGTAAAATATGTTAGATTCGGTAAAATATGTTAGATTCGGTAAAATATGTTAGATTCGGTAAAATATGTTAGATTCGGTAAAATATGTTAGATTCGGTAAAATATGTCAGATTCGGTAAAATACGTTAGATTCGTTGTAAAATATGTTAGATTCGGTAAAATTTGTTAGATTCGGTAAAATATGTTAGATTCGGTAAAATATGTTAAATTCGGTAAAATATTTTAGGTTCGGTAAAATATGTTAGATTCGGTAAAATATGTTAGATTCGGTAAAATATGTTAGATTCGGTAAAATATGTTAGATTCGGTAAAAACATGGGACACAAAGGAACCGTTTCCAAAAATTATGGAAAGTATCTTGTGAAATAAATAACGACAATAAGGAAAGAGGGGAGACATCTGTAAGATTTCAATTATATATGGGAGCAAAGCTCTCATATATTTTTCTTTTGAAAGATTTATCGGAGTCAAAGTGGGTTTTTGTTGAGGCAGAATGAGGAAGGCGAGGTCTAAGGAGGAGAAAGTGACTGAGGAAAAACAAAATTTGTTAGGGCATTTTGAATAGCGTTTTTGGCTTAGCATAAATGTATTTTTATTTTCTTTTTTTCAAGAGTAACCAGAGTTGCTTTATGAAGAAGAAAAATGTAAGGGACTTTACCCTCATTAAAGATAATTTCTAGACATACTGTTTAGACTGCTTCTTTTCTTTCCAGCAATTCCTATCGTACCTTCAGTCCGATTTTTTGCCAATCTTTCCATGGCGGAAGTTTTCATGGGGGAAGGGACATTGCTATGAAGGGGGCGCCGGATTTTCCTCCATTATTTAAAAAAATGATCAGAAATTAAATAAAAAAAAGTTTTTCAACTGAAAGTAAGGAGCAACATCAAAACTTAAAACGGACAGAAATTATTACGTATATGATTGGGCTCGCCCGTTAGTCTATACCTCGCTCTTTAAGCCAAAGATTTTACAGTATTTTCATAAGAGCTATTTATTCTAATTAACAGCCTTTGTGATTAAGGGGTCATTTTTAAAGAATTGGAACAAAATTCGAACTTTTGCGTAAAGAGCGAGGTATTGACTAGGGGGCGAACCCCCTAATATGCGTATAAAAATTTATGACTATAGAAGTTCGTTACGTAAGTAATTCGCAAGTTACGTATATTTATTACTAATAAAAACGTTCGTGAATAAAATTAAACAACTTTTGAGAAAGCCATTTTACCAAATAAAAGTAAAATTAATATGCAAATTTTGTTTTAATTATTCATGTACGGTGAGCCAAAATCAAAACCTGCATTAATTCAAAAAGGTTCAAAAATTAAATAACAATAAAACAAGTTTTTTTAACTGAAAGTAAGAAGCAACATTAAAACTTAAAACAAACAGAAATTATTCCGTATATGAAAGGGGCTGTCCCCTTCTCAACGCCTCGCTCTTTACGCTAAAGTTAGATTGTTTCTCACAACTCTATTTTTTAAAACAATAAAAAACTTTAGCGTAAAGAGCGAGGTGTTGAGGAGGGGACAGCCCCTTTCATATACGGAATAATTTCTGTTCGTTTTAAGTTTTAATGTTGCTCCTTACTTTCAGTTAGAAAACTGTTTTTTTTATTTAATTCTGATACAACTTGAACTTTTCCAGTATGGATGTATTTTGGACGAAAATTTAGGGATAACCTTTGAGCAGACATAAAAGAAAAGTCGCTATGTTAGATCAGTTTTGGTTACAAATCAGAAAAAAATAAGCTATTGCATCAAGCAGTTAAAGAAGTTTTTGGGAATCAACAGATTGAATTTTGAATAATTGAATTTTTACGGATAAAAACCGTTGCCAGTAATTAATTATGTTTGTGTTAATTAATGGTTTAAGCCATTAATTTTGCTTATTTATTTTCACGATTCAACATCACAACACTGATGGAAATGCGGTAATGCCCTCAAAATTCACTGCCAATGAATTGGGATTGTCCCATCTCTGCCTAATTGTGAGCTCCCCTCCTTTTGCCTCCTTGCAAGACCATTTAGTCCTAGCAAAAGACTAAAGGACCTTTTAGTCCTAGATTCTTTCTTGAACTCTGCATATTTAGGTCAGACTAAAATGAATTTATGTTTCCATCTAGACACATTTCCCTTGCCTCTATTGACGTACGCGAGTTTTTCTGTCAGACCTGAGCCAACACGACTTATTTTAGTTGAAGTCTCTTTTGGATTAGCTCCTTGATGATTCCCTTGGTTCCCTAAGTACCTAAAAAGCGGTCGTTTACCCTCAAACCAGAGGCAATATTTACCTGTAATTTACATAACCTGTAAAAACGGGGCCTAGATATATTGCCTTGCAGAATGATCTCTACTGAGATCCTTCCAGGAACTTCTTTCGACTTTTTTCCAGGAATTTCTTATCTTCAGCAAGTAGAGCTAAAACAGTTTCCAAGATATGCCTACACATAACTCACATAATATAACTCACAAAGACCATGTTTTATCATGTTTTAATCTTGCACCAGGAAAAACAGGATATTTTTTTATTGGTTATCTACATAGGCGATCACAGGTACTCTTAGTGGGGGAGGGACTTAAGGTAGGGGGAGTGAAATAAAAAGTACGTTTTTGGCCATAGTTTTCAATCTTTCCATAAGCAGTTAATCTCTCTGAATCTCTTAGTAAACTTAAAGCAGGCACAAATGGCATGCGTATCTATTAAAGAGTATTCACAAATAGGGAAAACGAGATAGTTCCCATGGGCCCTGGATCAGATTAATTATTTCAGTTTAAGAAAAAGTAAGCAATGAAGTAACTGGTTGAAAAACTCTAAGTGGTTTAGCTTTCTAGTTATTCTTATTTTCATGTTGTAAAATACATTTTTTCTAGAGGTCTCATGATAAGCGAATACATTGTGCTGCTTGTTGTAAATTATGGGCTATTCAGTCATTTTTCTGCTAAAGTATTGGTATTCGCTGAACAGCAAGCTCCAGGAGCTCAGACTCCTGCCAAGATGTGTCCGATTACCTTCTATTACTGAGGCAGTTTGTGTAAATCTGCAGAAATTTGAATACTTGAGCCTGATAATGTGAGACTTTTTTAATGAAGGGCAATATCTTTTGACATATGGTAAAGGGAAGATGTTAAAAGTAGAATAGCCAAGGCCTAGGAAGTTTCATCACGATTGAAAAAAGTTTTGAAGAATAGGAAGACAAGTAGGCTATGCGTACCAAGATTAGAATAATGCAGGCTACAGTGATGACAATGGTCAGATATGGCTGAGAACCATGGGAGCTTCAAAAAACGGAGAAGAATTTGCTAGATGTTTTCCAGAGAAACTGCTAATAGATTGTTTTGGGTACCCGACCGACTGATCGTATCTCAAACAGTTAGCTGTAAAGAGGGAGGCGTTGAATATGTTAGGATGGAGGTGGAGCGTGCGTAGCTGTGTTTACCTCAGGCGGCTTGGTGCTGCAGTGAGTTGTTAGTAGTAGTAGAAGTAGTAATATCTTTTGATTTCTGTTTTCAAAGTTATTAGCTATGCCCATGTATGTCGGGGTTTGTACTGGTAGTATATATGTTGGAATGGTGCGTGTTATATACTTATATGTTGGGCATGATGGCGGTTACCATGAGTCTGTGGAGCTTAAGGTTAAATAAATAGGACCTCGCGATTAGTGAGTGCTTTATGCTGCTTGTTGTAAATCGTGAGCTGTTCACCCATCTTCGGGCTAAAGTGTTGGCATTAGTTGACAAGTAAGCTTCAGCTGCTTAGACACCTGCCAAGATACGTCCGAGTACATTCTACTCCTAAGGCAGCTTGTGTATATTTGTAAAAGCTTGAATACTTGAGCCTGATAATATAAGAATTGTTTTTAATGAAGGACAATATCTTTTGATTTCCATTTTCAAAGTTGTTGGCTATGCCAAGTATGTTTGTAATTATACTGGTAGCAAATCCGTTGTAACGTTATATGTTACATCGTTATATATTGGGTATATTTGCGGTTGTCGTGACATTGTGGACCTTACGGTTCAATTAATATGCTAGAAAATGCCTGGTCCTGCTTCAAATAAAGTAAGTATTTTGGCGGTTATATCTAGACCCCGGCGCCGCGCCGGCGGATCGACCGAACGCCGCCGACGAGACGCCCGGTCGAACGCCGCCGAACGTTCGTAACGCCGCCGCCGGTGAAGGAGGCGACGTTCGGTCGACTTTAAATTAATTTTGCGGCAATTCTTTATTGCGTCAACCGCAAAGTCGGAGCTTTTCCTTCTCGTGTGGTTTAGTATTTCGATTTTTCTGATTAGAAATCAAGCAGGGCTTACACTATCCCCGAATTTTCGGGAATTTCCCCCAAAAGCTATGCGTCACCCTGAAAAAATAATTTGGTTCCCCGAATCCCCGAAAATCACTCAATCACAGTGCCACCCCTAGCGATTTATCACCAGTGACTTTCCCTGCCAAATATTACTTTGCATACCATAATTCTTCACTACTCTCTTGTTCATTAATTTTCTTCTCTTTTGTTACTTTGCATAAAAACCAGACAGATGCAATATGCAATTGCAAATATTGCAATATACACAGTTCTTCATATGTTGACAAAACAAAGTATCGTCTTTATGAAATGAGTTTAAATCATTTCGAATGCAGTTTCCCAATCGCTATTTCTTACATCATTCGTGGTCAAGAATTTTATTTTCAAGTTGAAAAGAATTATAGAACGCATTCACTACTATACAGCTTCAGCCTTTAGCTGGATTTTGAAATTGACACCCGACAGATTGTTTCTACAGCTGAATTGTAAGTTGGCAG
This sequence comes from Artemia sinica, assembly GCA_027921565.1. Classification (NCBI taxonomy): domain Eukaryota; kingdom Metazoa; phylum Arthropoda; class Branchiopoda; order Anostraca; family Artemiidae; genus Artemia; species Artemia sinica. Next base: position 68,628,003 of record CM051259.1, read on the forward strand.
TTTTTTTTTTTTTTTTTTGCTGTTTTTAGATAAGATTTTCTTAATGTTTAATACTCAATTGTTGAACGTCTGATAGGAAATACAATTTTCTTTCTGAAACATTTTTAGCCCGCCCCCCTCCCCCCCCCAAAAAAAAAAAAAAACAACCTTCTATTGAGACAAAATTTAGCTATAGACTAAGCTATGTACAAGGTTGGGGAATTAAAAATTGAACCAGAAGTTACCCCAAAATATGATTCATAAATAAATTGTAAATTATTGCCTATAGGGGGGACTATCATTTTTAAATGATAATACCTCATTTTTTTTTTTTTTATTGAAAGCAGGGATGCCAAAAAAATAATTATTTTTTTCGTTTAAAGTGGAGACAGAAGAAAATGATATCAAATTCCCTGGGAAACCATTGTAATATTTTGATAGACCCAGGCCCCCCCCATTAGGACTTGTTCATTGTCTTGGGTATTTTGCGATTTCTTATAGGCTACTGGCCTAATTTGGCTTTTGTGTGTGCTCCCTTTTAAATTAGATTCTTTGGATCTTTAAGACGCCACGGCAAATCTCTGACTCAGTTTTCCAATAATTTGAGGTATATCTGAATAATTTCGACATTTTTGTTGTCGTCTTTGTACCCCTTTGCTCATACCTTCAATTTTTTTTTTCAAGGAACACTAAACTGTTTAACGTTATTTTGCGTGTTTGTTTGAACCATATAGCAACCTAGTTAATTATTAAGTAAGTTATTCTTCTAATGAAAGCTGAGATGGCATTCTATCAAGGGGGTATCCAGAAGGGGGGGGGGGGGTATGGAGGTATTACATTTAAATGATAATATCTCGAAATTTTTTTATCGAAAGCAGGGATCCTAAAAAAGTTTTTTTTTTTTTAATTTAAAGCAGAGACGGCATCCTATCAAGGTGGTATCCAGGGGGGGGGGGTAGTGAGCTATCATATTTAAATGACAATACCTCGTTATTTTTTAAAGCAGGGGTACCAATAAGCTATTTTTTTATTTAAAGCAGAGACGGTATCCTATCAAGATTATATCCAGAGGGGGGGGGCATAGGGAGTTATTATATTTAAGTGATAGTACCTTGATTTCTTTTATTGAAAGAAGGGATGGCAAAAAGTTGAAAAGTTGACAAAAATTAACAAGATTTTCGTGAGCTATACTTGATACAGCACTTGCATGCTTTTATCGTCCAAAGGGAAAGGGACATATGCGTGCAACCCGTTTTTTTAATTATTGATGAAACGGGTTTACTTTGAAAACATTCATTCATTAGTACCAGGCAGATTCACACTAAAACGAATTGGTGTGACGAAAGCGATATCGACATCCCCACCTAACGTTGCGCTCGAGTGACAATGGCGCCCTTGGTCCAGTGCCCAAGTTACATTAAAAGGCCAGGTCATAATAAAAGCTTTCAATTAGGGAGGTTCAAGGAGGAGTCTTTGACAGTCTCATGACCTCAGGGTACTAAATGTTGCAACGTTCTTACGTATCTACAGTGGTTTCAAAAATTCGATCACCCCGCAAATGATTACCAAAAATATGCACAAATATAACAAATGTAACATTTGGAATACTATAACACTTTTTTCAAAGCTTTGAAGAATAGCAAAAAAGGCTAAATACCCCTAACTACGCTTGAAAGCTATTTTAAAAAGAAATTCTTTGGAGATTTCCATGGAACTGACCATAGCAGAAGCTTTGAGCCTGGGCGGGAATCAAAGAGGAGTCTTTGAGTATTTTGACCACAGGTGACTTATTGTTGCGACTTTCTTAAATTTGATAAGTTTTGTGAGCATTTGGAAATCAAAGCTTAAACTCAATAACTGATACTAAGTCTCCAACATTTTGCTTGGATTAAAAGTGACGAACTAGGAACAAAATCTCAACATCTTCCTGGAGCTACTTCAGTCTGTATATTATTTCATTTAATTACACTTAAAATGGATGAGCTTTTCATTTTTTACCTACGAAAATAGCTGGCACTTCATTTTTTTTTCATACCGAATAAACCATTGAGTGTTTTTTGTTTCATTGTAATTGAAGTGTTCTCATGTGAAGTGTTCATCATGTATTTTTCAATTTGATAAATTTATTCCTTTTAGATGCAGTTTATAATTTGACTGATATTAGGTATTTGTAAATTTATAATTTGGAATGAATCCCCAAAAGAAAAAATGAATACTATCCAAAAGAGCAGCCAAAAGCAATAAAAAAAGCAGCAGTTCAGCCTTGCCTACATGACATATATTCTATAAAGAAGCCAAAAAAAACTTTAAAATGCATTTTTTTTAAATTGTTATTAAAAACCACTTTTTATTACAAGAAGGCTTTTTAGGAATCCAAACGAGCAAAAAAAAAAATGCATTTTAAGAGCACTTTTTTCAAAGCTTTGAAGGATAGCAAAAAAGGCTAAATACCCCTAACTACGCTTGAAAGCTATTTTAAAAAGAAATTCTTGGGAGATTTCCATGGAACTGACCATAGCAGAAGCTTTGAGCCTGGGCGGGAATCAAAGAGGAGTCTTTGAGTATTTTGACCACAGGTGACTTATTGTTGCGACTTTCTTAAATTTGATAAGTTTTGTGAGCATTTGGAAATCAAAGCTTAAACTCAATAACTGATACTAAGTCTCCAACATTTTGCTTGGATTAAAAGTGACGAACTAGGAACAAAATCTCAACATCTTCCTGGAGCTACTTCAGTCTGCATATTATTTCATTTACTTACATTTAAAATGGATGAGCTTTTCATTTTTTACCTACGAAAATAGCTGGCACTTCATTTTTCTTCATACCGAATAAACCATTGAGTGTTTTTTGTTTCATTGTAATTGAAGTGTTCTCATGTGAAGTGTTCATCATGTATTTTTCAGTTTGATAGATTTATTCCTTTTAGATGCAAGTTTATAATTTGACTGATATTAGGTATTTGTAAATTTATAATTTGGAATGAATCCCCAAAAGAAAAAATGAATACTATCCAAAAGAGCAGCCAAAAGCAATAAAAAAGCAGCAGTTCAGCCTTGCCTACATGACATATATTCTATAAAGAAGCCAAAAAAAACTTTAAAATGCATTTTTTTTTAAATTGTTATTAAAAACCACTTTTTATTACAAGAAGGCTTTTTAGGAATCCAAACGAGCAAAAAAAAAAAAATGCATTTTAAGAGCACTTTTTTCAAAGCTTTGAAGGATAGCAAAAAAGGCTAAATACCCCTAACTACGCTTGAAAGCTATTTTAAAAAGAAATTCTTGGGAGATTTCCATGGAACTGACCATAGCAGAAGCTTTGAGCCTGGGCGGGAATCAAAGAGGAGTCTTTGAGTATTTTGACCACAGGTGACTTATTGTTGCGACTTTCTTAAATTTGATAAGTTTTGTGAGCATTTGGAAATCAAAGCTTAAACTCAATAACTGATACTAAGTCTCCAACATTTTGCTTGGATTAAAAGTGACGAACTAGGAACAAAATCTCAACATCTTCCTGGAGCTACTTCAGTCTGCATATTATTTCATTTACTTACATTTAAAATGGATGAGCTTTTCATTTTTTACCTACGAAAATAGCTGGCACTTCATTTTTCTTCATACCGAATAAACCATTGAGTGTTTTTTGTTTCATTGTAATTGAAGTGTTCTCATGTGAAGTGTTCATCATGTATTTTTCAGTTTGATAGATTTATTCCTTTTAGATGCAAGTTTATAATTTGACTGATATTAGGTATTTGTAAATTTATAATTTGGAATGAATCCCCAAAAGAAAAAATGAATACTATCCAAAAGAGCAGCCAAAAGCAATAAAAAAGCAGCAGTTCAGCCTTGCCTACATGACATATATTCTATAAAGAAGCCAAAAAAAACTTTAAAATGCATTTTTTTTTTTAAATTGTTATTAAAAATCACTTTTTATTACAAGAAGGCTTTTTAGGAATCCAAAAGAGCAAAAAAAAAAACAATCAATATCAAAGTCGCCCATTTCAACTGTTTTAAAGGTGACAAAACGGATATAGGCAAAGGGCATTATGAAAACATTAAGCTTCTAAGTTCAAAGTTATATTCAAAGTTTTTACCCAGATAACTGACGAATTTTGTGATACGGTATTTGAAGTCTTGTATGCAGTAATGCTCGATGAATAAAAACTACTAATTTTGATAATTATTTATGTTAAGAATTCACACAGCCATTTCATTTCTACCAGATTTCTACTTTTCTTGATGAATAACGAAGAAGACCAGTTTCCAGCCAGCGACTTGTGAATCTTTGAACTCATGAATAGGCTCAAATCTGTTGTAAATTTAAGCTGTGATTTGAGAAAGACTGAAGAAAACATTAGTGTTTGCGGTCAACATTGATCGCACCGGCGGCGCGCCGCCGACATCTTACCGACGGCGCGCCGTCGACATATTACCGGCGGCGTGGCGCGGCGTGCTTTTTTTGGCCCCGCCGCCACCGGTCTTCCCTCACCGGCGTGGCGCCGGGGTCTAGTTATATCATCCAGTGCTATGAGAATATTGCTCTTACAATTCCTAATCCAGCTTGTCCACAAATAACCTAACCTTGGTTGTGCCTGAAGCACCTCTGTAGAGTCAAATTAACCTTGGTTGTGCCTGAAGCACCTCTGTAGAGTCAAATTGACCTTGGTTGTGCCTGAAGCACCTCTGTAGAGTCAAATTAACCTTGGTTGTGCCTGAAGCACCTCTGTAGATTCAAATTGATCTGTAGTTTCATCTATCTAATAGCAATCAACCATATAGATAGATTATTTGAAAAAAACTACGTTTTCTAAAGAGTTAAAGAGGCTGAGTTACAAGGTCGAACCTCAAAACGTACAGGGATTAGGAGGCACAGTTGGGGGGCTGCCGCCCCCCAAACCCTCCGCTTTCGCAGCCTTTAAATAAAAAAAAAAGTTTTTTAAACTGAAAGTAAGGAGCGACATTAAATCTTAAAACGAACAGAAATTATTCCGTATATGAAAGGAGCTGTGCCCTCCCAACGCCTCGCTCTTTACGCTAAAGTTTTTATTGTTTAAAAAAAAGAGTTGTGAGAAAGTCAAACTTTAGCGTAAAGAGCGAGGCGTTGAGGAGGGCACAGCCCCTTTCATATACGGAATAATTTCTGTTCGTTTTAAGATTTAATGTCGCTCCTTACTTTCAGTTTAAAAAACTTTTTTTTTTATTTAAAGGCTGCGAAAGCGGGGGGTTTGGGGGGCTGCCGCCCCCCAAACTGTGTCTCCTAATCCCTGTACGTTTTAAGGTTCGACCTTGTAACTCAGCCTCTTTAACTCTTTAGAAAACGTAGTTTTTTTCAAATAATTTCTACACGTTTTTCTACAGTTTATTACTGATTATTGCTTGACTAACTGTTAGCTGATCGTGTCAGGAGTTAAAGTTGGGGGGCTGCCGCCCCCCAAACCCCCCGCTCTTGAACATTCTTGTGTTAAGGCTTTTAATTCCTGAATACTCAAATCACGTCGTACAGGGTGCCTCCTAATCCCTGTACGTTTTAAGGTTCGAACTTGTGACTCAGCCTCTTTAACAGCCCCCCAACTGTGCCTCCTAATCCCTGTACGTTTTAAGGGTCGACCTTGTAACTCAGCCTCTTTAATTCTTTAGAAAACGTAATTTTTTTCAAATAATTTAAAAAAGAAACTGAGTTTCTTTTTAAAGTTTAAATTCAGTATATAAAAAATTTGCTCTGATGGTGAATCGAACCCGGGTTATCCGCCTGACAGTCTGAAGTATCAACCGCTGGACTAATGAGACACAATTGTTATTGTTTTTTAGTAAATGGAATCTATTTTCGCAAAGCAAATTCCCACAAAACTTGATATTTGGTTTTTGGAAAACAGGGAAGGAGTGATCAGATTGAGCAGAAATTTCACGGATAAGCTCCCAGGCCCCAGGAAAGCTTATCCTCTAAATTTTAGCCCGATCAGACAACGTTAAAGGGGGGTTGTGGTGGGAAAAATTAACATGGGCTATTATAGGAAAACGAGGTTTTTCGTAAATGTAAATTCGGGGGATAATTTTTTCGGTCTGAAAATATCAAAAGGCCCTAACAGGTCGAATTCTGCTTCGAATGAGTCCTCATTCACCCGGATCAGTTGCCAACTGTGGCCTGTAGGCGTGGATAACAAAAAAAAAAGAGAAATGAATTTTAAGTGGCTATATTTGGTTTTTTGAAAACAGGGAAGGAGTGATCGGATTGAGCTGAAATTTCGAGGACAAGCTCCCGGGCCCTAGGAAAGCTTAACCTCTAAATTTCAGTCCAATCGGACAACGTCAAAGGGGGGCTGTGGTGGGAGGGTCGAAACTTCCGGCCCAGTTTACCCCATGAAGACAAAGTCGGAGGAGGATGAAATTTTGCACGTTTCTTAGTTTGAGCTTGGGCTACAAAATGTGATCGCCGCCGTCTCTCTGCGGCCTCTAGGACCTGAAATCGCTTAACATTGTGGTGGGTCGCCTCTTTATAGAGGCACAAGTGTGCCTCCTTGATAAAGTCTGAGGGGGGTGAAATTTCGCACGTTTCTTAGTTTGAGCTTGGGCTACAAAATGCGATTACCGCTATCTCTCTGCGACCGCTAGGACCGGAAATCGCTTGCGGGCTCTTATAGGGAAACGAGCCCGCGTTTTCGCGGGCTAGCCCGCTTATAGCGGGTTCTTATAGGAAAACGAGGTTTTTCGTATATGTAAATTCGGGGGATAATTTTTTCGGTCTGAAAATGTCAAAAGGCCCTAACAGGTCGAATTCTGCTTCGAATGAGTCCTCATTCACCCGGATCAGTTGCCAACTGTGGCCTGTAGGCGTGGCTAAGAAAAAAAAAGAAATGATGAATTTTAAGTGGCTATATTTGGTTTTTTGAAAACAGGGAAGGAGTGATCGGATTGAGCTGAAATTTCGAGGATAAGCTCCCGGGCCCTAGGAAAGCTTAACCTCTAAATTTCAGCCCAATCGGACAACGTTAAAGGGGGGCTGTGGTGGGAGGGTCGAAACTTCCGGCCCAGTTTACCCCATGAAGATAAAGTCGGAGGAGGATGAAATTTTGCAAGTTTCTTAGTTTGAGCTTGGGCTACAAAATGCGATTACCGCCGTCTCTCTGCGACCTCTAGGACCTGAAATCGCTTAACATTGTGGTGGGTCGCCTCTTTATAGAGGCACAAGTGTGCCTCCTTGATAGATAGATAAGTGTATTAAAGCCGAAAAATACGGTCATGAACACAAAAAGAGCACAAATATGCTAAACTTACATCGGCGATCATCATTAAAGGTACAAATATAATGAACTTGGATCAGCCAACATCAACAAACACTTAAATGAAACATACACTTAAAAACAAGTTGCTTTAACAACATACACTTAGAAACATACACTTAATTTGCTTTTTTTTTTAATTTAATTTGAACTCAAAACTTTAGTAGCAAAAAAGAAATGCAATGCAATTTCTTAAATTTGATATAAATTGAAAATAAGTTAAGCTTTACTTGTTTTATTTAACACAAATTCCAAGTACCTTGCTATTTTACAAATAAACTGAGGCGACGTACTATTTAAGACACCTGGAAGTATCAACTCATTTTTTCCAAATATCCCTTCCGTTATCGTAGAGAGCCCCTGACGCCAGCTCAAGTTGCCCCTGACACTGGCTATATGGTTTCGCTCTTATTAAAATTTCTAGAGGTATTTTTTTTTTTTTTTGGAGTCATTCATAGTTCACGTGTTGTATGTGCTTTTAAACTTTGGTTACTTTATCAGAGTAGCAAGGACAGTGACAATGAAATCTTATTGATATATTTAAGTGGAAACTTTCACAGCCGTATATATACTAGCAAATTTTGAAAAACTGGGCACTCAGTTTTTGATAATAATTAAATAAAAAAAAAACAAGTTTTTTAAACTGAAAGTAAGGAGCGACATTAAAACTTAAAACGAACAGAAATTATTCCGTATATGAAAGGGGCTGTCCCCTCCTCAACGCCTCGCTCTTTACGCTAAAGTTTGACTCTGTCTCACAACTTTATTTTTTAAAACAATAAAAAACTTTAGCGTAAAGAGCGAGGCGTTGAGGAGGGGACAGCCCCTTTCATATACGGAATAATTTCTGTTCGTTTTAAGTTTTAATGTCGCTCCTTACTTTCAGTTTAAAAAACTTGTTTTTTTTTTATTTAATTTCTGATCGTTTTTTAGTTAATGCAGCTTTTATTTGCATAAAAATTTTACTTTTCTTTTGCTAAATGGATGTCTTTACAAATTAACTTACGTAACTAACTTCTATATTCGTATATTTTTCTTCTGGCAAAAAATACAAAGTTGCAGATTTTTGCAGATATGAGCTTGAAACCTATGTAATAGGGTTTTCTGATACGCTGAATCTGACGGTGTGATTTTCATTAAATTCTTTCACTTGTAGGGGATGTTTCCCCCCTCTTTAAAAAATCGAGTAAATTTTCTCAGGCTCGTAGCCTTTGATGAGTAATACTAAACTTAATAAAATTTATATATTTAGGATCAGCATTATAAACACATTCTTTTGATACATTTATTGACATCAAAATTTCGTTTTTAAAAGTTTCGATTACTATTGAGCCGTATCGCTTGTTTTTTTATTGTTTTTTTTTTATTACGTATATGTTATTACTTATATGAAGGGGTTCTCCCCTTAGTCAATACCACGCTCTTTACGTTAAAAGTTAAAAAAAATTTTGATTCACAAACCCCTGAATCACAAAGGCCGTTTAATTAGAATAGATAGCTCTTTTGAAAGCACTAAAAAAAAAAACTGTAGCGTAAAGAGCGAGGTATTGACTTGGGGGAGAACCCCCTCACATACGTTATAATTTCTGTTCGTTTTAAGTTCTAATATTCCTTCTTACATTTCAGTTGAAAAAACTTGTTTTTTTTATTTAACTTCTGATCGTTTCTTAAATAATGCTTGGAAATCCGGCGCCCCCTTCATAGAAATGTCCCTTACCCCAAAGAAACATCCTCCACGGAAATATTTTCCAGTGTAA